>JAUEPT010000363.1:0-26307 GCA_030435635.1 Armillaria borealis | reverse complement strand
TCATCATCAGCGAAGGATCAGTACGCATGGACCCCGTCAAGCTCGCCGGCATAGCTGAATGGCCGACCCCGACGAAAAAGAAGGAACTTCAATCCTTCCTTGGATTCACCAACTTCTACTGAAAGTTCATCAAGAACTATTCGAAGGTGGTACGAGCCTTAACCCAACTCACAGGCAAGGCGGAATGGACGTGGGGCGCAGCGCAGAACCAGGCGTTCCAACAGTTGAAGAAGCAAATGGCCGAGGATGTCATCCTCGCCATCCCGAACAAGGACGGACGCTTCCGAGTAGAGGCAGACGCAAGCAACGGAGCTATTGGCGCCGTACTCAGTCAGGAGCAGGACGGCAAATGGAGACCCGTAGCCTTCATGTCCAAGGCGCTCACGCAGACCGAGCGCAATTACGAAATCTACGACAAAGAGTTGCTAGCAATCATGCTCGCGCTCAGCGAATGGCGCCACTACCTCATGGGCGCAGCGCAAGATGTGGAGATCTGGACGGATCACCAAAACCTTCAGTACTTCCGCAAGCCGCAGAAGCTGAACCGACGACAAGCCCGCTGGGTAACCGAGTTAGCCGAATATCACTTTGTACTCAAGCACAAACCCAGCACCGCCAACGTCAAAGCAGACCTCCTCAGCCGTCGCGTCGACCACGACCAAGGAGAAGACGACAACGGCGACATCGTCGTCCTTTCTCCCGAACACTTCTGAGCCATGATCATGCCCACGACCGCTGACGCTAACTCTTGGGTCATGGAAATCACACGACAGAAAGAACTATGGGACAAAGGCATCGCAACGTCCCTCGAGCACGAACGAGGCATCACCGAGAAGGACGGGATACTGTACTACCAAGACAGGATTTATGTTCCTCAGCATCGGGCCGTACAGGGCGAAATCATCGCTCGAAGCCATGACCATATCACCGCCGGACACCCCGGAGTTGCCAAGACCAGTGAACTCGTCCTTCGCGAGTACTGGTGGCCGAAGCTGAAGAAAGACGTCGAGGCGTACATTGCCGGCTGCGAGACTTGTCAAAGAACCAAGTCCAGCAACCAAGCCAAGGCAGTGCCTCTCCATCCAAATGCGATCCCAACGGAGCCATGGACTCACATCTCCGTCGACATGATAATGGGACTCCCGGAGTCCAACGGCTACAACGCGCTACTAGTCGTAGTAGATCGATTCTCCAAAGGCGTCATCTTCGTTCCTTGCAACAAAGACCTCTCCGCCGAAGGATGGGCTCGCATTCTTCGCGATCACGTATACGCACAACATGGAATGCCCAAGGTTGTCATATCTGACAGAGGACCACAATTCGTGTCCAAATTTATGACCGAATTGTACCGGATGCTCGACATCAAGCAGAACGCTAGTACCGCATTTCACCCGCAGACCGACGGACAGACAGAACGAGTAAACCAGGAGGTGGAAAAGTATCTTCGGATCTTTATCAATCACCAGCAAGACGACTGGGCCAACTGGCTCCCTATTGCAGAATTCGCGCACAACAATCACGTACACTCAGCAACCGGCAAAAGCCCGTTCATGGTTATGTATGGCAGAAATCCCCAAATCCTTCCCGACTCCCCACGCACTCCCAACGCAGAAGTACCCGCTGCCACCGACTTCTCTGAAGCCATGGCCAAGATCCACAAGGAGACTGAAGAGGCGTTGGAAGCCGCCGCAGGACGAATGAAGAAGCAAGCCGACAAGCACAGAAGGAGTGCAGTCGACTACCAGCCTGGAAATCGTGTCTGGTTAGATTCATCCAACCTCCACCTTCCTCAACCCAAGAAGAAGCTCGACGATAAACGAGTCGGTCCCTTCGAGATCATCGACAAAGCCGGCGCTTCCGCCTACAAGCTCAAGCTCCCTCCTCATTGGAAGATACACCCACGCTTCAACGAGAAGCTTCTAACCCCATATGTTCCACCGTCGTTCCCTAACCAGGAACAGCCGCCACCACCACCACCGGATCTCATCGAAATCGAAGAACAGTACGAAATCGAAGAGATCCTCGACTCCAAGTCGTCCAAAGTTCGAGGATGACGCGGACAACCATCCAAGACAGTTATCCACTACTTCATCAAGTGGGTCAGATGGACACGGGAACACAACTCTTGGGTTCACGAGATAGACATGGGCAACGCAAAGGAAGCGATTGCCGACTACGAGAAGAAAGCCAAGCGAAAGCAAGGCCAAGCCATACGAGAAATCGTAACGAAACCACGATCCCCACTCGCAATGGTGCTCGACCACGAGTACACTCCAGACGGCGACGTCCGCTACCTCGCTCAACGAGAAGACGGGACTCAGAAATGGGTTCTAAATCCCGATGTCACCCTCTGGGAGAAATACCTAGAGGAGTATTGGAACTCACAATACGACTCGCAACTCGATGTTCCTCCCGAATTGTACTACGAGCACTAGGCAGTCGGGACGCCTGCCTTAACGAGAGGGTAATGTTACGATTTTTCCATTTTCCTTATCTTATCTCTTGAGCGCCTATCTAATCATATCTTATCTTCGGCGCTCATCACTTATCCACGAATATCGGACCGGACTGCGTCATGGTCACCACATTTATATCGGACGACTTCAGCTCTTTTACTACGGCTCGCGATACTCGCTCGCCTAGCACGACTTCTCTTACGTTTGATGAACCATTACCTCACGGTAACCACGGACATTGATCTATTCTTAGCACACGACGTTTAGTATATAAGTAGCATAGTTCTCAACTGTATATCCTTAGTCTCGAACTAAAGTTTATCTTACTTTGCCAATACCACGATTAGCACCAATTGACTAAGCGCTAATACGAGTGATTGACCGAATGCAAGTCAGCTCTATTACGCCTTACGTTAATAAGGTCACGTGTCAGGCAGAGCCTAACACGCAGCTGATTCAAAACTGGAACATTGGCGGGGTGATTTCGAAGGTTTCCTGGATATCTCTGACCTCCTCCATACGAGATCCCTGTGCTAAGCTGTGTGTAGTTGCCTCGGCGGTGATGAGTGTCGGCCTCCGGAACCGAGCATTGTGCGAGAGCATCTTCGAAAGCCCTCCACACGCCATTCTTCACCTCTTCAAATCGTTCCCGTGGCTGGCCAGCAAGATAAACGATGATACGGCGCTGAAGGTCTAGAATTGGGTATGGATCACTGTAAAGAAGTTAGGAATGTAAGAGAGTAGGAATGAAAGACATACACGCCTGTTCCACTCGACTAATGTGAACCCATGCGACAATAAAAAATCTACAGGAATATGTTGTGTCATCGTAGTGAGTGCGCTGCCCAGTGAGCCCATGCCCGACTGCATTATAATTCGTGGACAGTGAGGGCGCCGCTTCAAAGTGTTTACGAGTCACCCCCTTGACCTTGGTACCGAATGCTTGCTGATACTGATAGCAGTGCAAACGTCCATCGGAAACGATGAGATGGTGGAGATTTTGACTGCGGCTGCTGGAATCGTCGAGGGGGAAGGAGTATTAAGCTTTGAGGTAGGAGTAGTGGGCTCTGGTCGACTCTGTAGCGGTTGAGAGAAAACAAAAGGCTCGAGGTCGTCAACAGTCTTGTGTGGTGGAATGGGATGCCGTCATTGCGATATCGCACAGACTATCAATATTGATAGAGACATGGATGGCGCCATCCTGTCTATAAGGCGCAAAGCTTTCGGATGCTAGAGACAGTGGAGGTAAGCGTACAAGGAATTTGGTGCCGCTCTCCAAGGGCGGAGACGGCGCACCTTCAGTCCTGGTAGCCTTAGCTGGGTGAGCCATATTAGCTTGATGTAGGCCATCGCAGCGAAACGCCGAGATTTAACAGAGTGACGATTCCTGTTGAGGGTGCAGCGGTCGCTGTTACTCGGGCCGGGTTCTGTAACACCCGTTGCTGATTCCTGCGGGAACATCACGTGCTTTTATCACATGCATTCACGTACCTTTGGCCGAAATCTGCCGATATTCATGATACGATCGTGATTCGTGATATTGCTCGATGACTAGGATGCCCCCCCGCAAAGGAATCACTGTGAATCTTTACGATAAGGCGGGCAATACAAATCACCATCATCTTAACCAGTCCAAGGTCCGGAAATTCAAAAACTCAAATATGTTAGAGCAGGTTTCATATCAGAAGAGCATGTATTTTCACTCTCCTAGCTATTGCTCAAGGCTGATTCCTTGACCAGACTTAACGCCTCAACAGCTTGAAAACTTAGAAATGTTTCAGCACAATCCTGATACCATTGATGACGATGATGATGCCAATTGGATCACCCTCAAGGACGTTGTACAAGGTCACGAATCTTTAGAAATAAGTCATGCAGGTGGAGAGTGGGAACAGCTTCGTAATGCTATGCAGCCAAAGTGAGTCCTATTGTTGTATAAATACATGGTTATACCTCATGAATACGATAGGAAACTGTGCGGATGGACGAGATCGACGTGAAAGAACTCAACGGCGCAATGAGGCATTTGATGGATGTATGGACAGCGCTGTCGATGCCTATTTAGCATACAGCTATCATAACTCTGAGGGTAGAGGTGCTGCTAACTACGAGAGTTCGGAGATTGATGGATCATTGAGAGTTCGCATTATTGACTTCGACAGTGGGTCTTTGCTATGTCTGCTCCTCATAGTATGCTAATTTTTTATAGCTAACTCATATCAAGATGTACCTACGCTCAGTAAAGACAAAACCGTTGTTGCTGCTATGGTTCGACAGGGTCTGCTTTCCTTGCGCCCCTTACGCTCCCAAGGTTGTCATCACTATCAAGACTATGGAAATTTTTCGTCTGTGCCATCTGCGATGCCCTCAGTTTTCCATCCAGGCTTTCGTCCGAGCTCTATGTGACTTGCATCAATTTCCTTGTCGCCCCTATCTCCAGGAGCAATTTCGGATCTGCTATGATGTCTATATAGACATCCTCTGCTTGGTACAGCAACGTGTTATGACTGCTCTTTCCTGAGACTGGACCTGATTGGCGGCTTCGGAACTGCTGTGCGGCGTGTACATTTGTGTTGAAGAATGAACCTCCGCTTGAGTTCAAAATGCTCCTTGCGATCGATGGGAATAACTCACTGAAATGCCTCAATGAGAATTCGACAGGAACCTTCTGGTGAAGAGATGGGTGAAGATTTTGTGGTGGATGCTGGACCAGCTCGCAAAGCAAGAGTTGATTTGCGAGAGGTAGTAGGATGGGGGGATTATTACATCTCCAGGGCACGTGTGGAAGAATTCTCGAAGGACGCAATTGGTGACATGCTCACTACGGATAGTGACCCTGAAAATCCAATGGAGCCTAGCCCGTGTGCGGAACGATGGTCAAATATGGTGAATGATTTGACTTCGAGGATGTGGGGCATATACGATGAGACAGGTATTTTCCTCTCTGTTTGTCGACATGGGTTTGTTCTGCTAGTAGCAGACATGGTTAAAAGTGGAGAGCTGTACGTTTTTTTATATACCTCAAACAATATCCAGTTCTGATTGACACACCAGAGCAAAGTATCCACTTTCCATGGTCGATAAACTTATTGATGTTCTTGGGGAAAAACTCGGTGTAGGCTACGACGTTGGATGCAAATTTGGAACCACCGTAAACAGATCGCCTATCGGGCCGAAAGCAAGGGCTCATCAATATCGTTCCTTGGTTGGGCTATTTCATGGTCACGCTCATAACCGTCAGTTGCCAGCTGTGCAATCTTGGAACCTATATTCTTGGTATGGGATTGGAAGATCTAGAAACCTGTGAGCGATGGTTTTCTAAAAGCAACTCTTTGGCTTCCTTGACACGGCATATGTCGGCCTATCATCGGCGTATTGCTATCATAATGTATATGCACCACGTCGATAGGAATGACGCTTATGAGAATCTCAGTACATCATATATCTCTGTCTTGAATGTTTACTTATAATTCATAGGTAAATTCTTATGCAACAATTATAAGCAAGCGTTGAATACAATCAAGGAGGTTCCTGCTCTTCTACAGACCATGGATGTCTTGGGAATCAAGTCCGAGTCCGAGTTTGAGGAATGGCGACAGGAAGAGCAGGACTATCTGAATGGTCTTACAAAGGAGCCAGAATTTGAGACTTCTGCTATGGATTACTACACTCAGCTTGTCGAACTTTATGCACTCGAGTATGTTTTCTACACATCTACCCTGATATCACTTCTGATGCTGCCGTAACAGGGCAGAACTAGATAAAAACAGGGTTGAGAACGGTGACCTCATTACGCCTGGAATCATTTTCACAAACACGTGATAAAACCAGCAAGAGAGAAACTGCACGAAGACATTTGATGGAGAAGGCACACAAGCAGCTTCAGAATGTCCAACTCATGGAATCCCTCCTTGGCATTGGTGGTGAGCATGAATGCTGGGCTCCTGGTATGGCCGCTTGGGAGTCAGCGCAGACGCTAGTACAGACAAGAGATTATCGACACTGTCTGAGCAATTTGGAGGCCCTGGTTGTTGCTCGAATTTTTGAACTTACAAAGATGAATATGTCGAGAACCGGTAAGTCGTACTGGACAAGCATTATGCATATACACTCAATAATATCTAACAGGTTACAAGCAACGACGTCATATTGGAAACACCCTGAAAGTACGCTCAAAGACGATTCAGACTGCGTTAACCAAGTACAATGTCGCGGCAAAGGCAATGAAACCACCTCGGCCATCACTGCAGTGGGACGAAGTCGTGGAATATGCATTTTTAGCCAACTTCGACCTACTCAGGAATGCGAGAGAGGACATTATCAAGAAACCATGGGCAAATCCAAATGGACTGGGCAGCAATGGATGGCTACTTCAAGTTGCAACGAGCATACGAGGAGATTCAACGCCTTAATGTTGAGATCAAACAGTGTGGTAACCTTCATTCACCAAGAAGACGTGTACCTACATCAGCGTGAGAAGGAATTATCGCTGACGGACCCGACGCTCGCCTTCCAAATATCCTAGTACCGAAGAGAGCGGAGTCGCTTTGATGAATCACACATCAAATGATTTGCGGCTTTATCGGAGGAGCCCGGTTTCACTGGAAGCATAGTACCTGGAGAACTTCTAGAACCTCGCTTGGGATTTGGAAATGGCATGGCGCCGGCAACAAACAAGGATAAGGACATCAATGGAGACGATAGTGAGAGTGATTCGGAAAATGAGGGGGAAGGTGATATTGATGAGGATGCTATACGGATATATACAGCTATTGGTGAATAATAGTTAAGCATTTAACTCCTAGCATGTATCCTCAGTATACAGAAAGATAGAATGTTCTTATTCTTAGAAGTAGGCCAGGTTATATGATGAGGATTTTGTTCGGAATGACATCATGTGAATTGTCCGTGATAAGATTCATGATAAGATATGATCCTAGATCTTTAATTAAAAGTAGTAAATAAATGATGTCACTCAAATTGGAGTCATGCCATACAAGGCATTGATGTCATCTTACATAAGCAGTATGATGTTGTCACAAGTCCCTGATTCACTTTTTTGGTCTTTGTGTGCCTGAATCTAGATGTACTTATCATGCGTGGTCTATATTTGATATACAATGTTCTGGACACAGCGGGATGTACTCCGATAGTGCTCTAATATTTTTCCCTCTTTTTTCCATATTTTTTGGAATTTATATTGACGAGTTAGGCTGCTCAGCACCCGACACAGTGAGTGGGCCAGCGGGATCATAATGATCTGATCAGCAGCAGGCACCGGCTTGATGTCGGCAAGGCGGGATGACGAACTCATGCTCTCACTCTATCCTCATCCATTTATAGTAGTGCCCTGATGACACATATGACGTCAAAACTTGGAATTATTGAAGTATTATCGGAGTACCGTGTTTTCGCTCTCTTAAGGTTATATTATATGTGGTGACACGACATGTCACCACATCTTATATAACCCTGTAGGTGGGACGAGTAGGTGTCTTCTCCTGTTAAACGTTGAGCGATAATATCGCCTGTGCCAAAAGGGACGGCTGCGGTGCCCCCTGGGCAAGCATTAGGCCGGCAGACAAGGAGCGCGCTGACATTGGCTTAGTGAATGGTCACAGAGGGAGAATGACAGACATGTACGCGCGGAAAAGAGAAACAAGCGGCCCATATTTCTCCGGTATCATCCTTTTGGCCCTGAATTTGTCCGACTTTCCTTTCACGCCAACGAGGCCAGGCCCGCCAACGTTACGCTCAACGACCGACACGTACTTCTCGCCTCCCCCTGAGGCCTTGAGGCCTGAGCCACATACCACTGGAACCAAACTTGGCTCTTTCCCTCCCTTCTCTCATCTTCGCCGATGTAACGACAACATCTCTACAACCTCCACGGTGCTGAAATGTAAAACCTTCCTACTACTACCAAGCTTCTCGAAGCTAATCCAAATTGTACCCCTGAAGCGCATCATGACCACCTTTTCACTGCGTCATTCCTCGCGTCCTCAGACGAGTCTGGCACTGTAGTTGTACAGCTCGTTTTTGGCACTGCGTGATACGCTTCCATCGCCATCGAAGAGACTCACCGCTTAGGTTTCAGGGGTATGGCCAAGTTGTCAGTGCAGAGTGAATGCAAAGGTGCGACGCCCTTGTTTCTTGCCTGAACTGATGTTCACAGTCTACCTGACCAGCTACGCACAATCCTTTGACGTCTCGACTATCGAAACCCAATCATGTCTTGCGACAAAGTCATGTCAAGCTTCGCAATGGCGTCCCAACATCACAAAACTCCCTATCCCAGAGAGGCGGTTGTCTAATCCTTATCACCAACACGTACTACGTCCGGAGTGTGACGCGTCGTTCTACCCTCCCCTTAAGAACCTGTTATTGCCCCCATCATGGAATTCAAAGTAAAACCGCGGAGAAATACCTACCTACTCGAGTCATCAATTCAAATTACTGCCCTCGCACGGAATATATCTATCCCTCTACTCTTTTCCTTCACTGGAGAAACGCCTCCATCCTTTTCGCTTCATGCGTCATGGAACCCATTATGAGGGAGGCACCGACTTATTGATGTGCGCAATCAGATGGTGGACTACGCGTGTGCATGAGACAGGGTAGACGAATTTGAGTTCCCTATACACGACTGGAACCAAACCGAGTCCGCCGCCGAGGATGGAGGTTGCTGCGTCGGGAGTCGGGTAGGATTCGTAGACTTTGATGGATACGTTGGAGGGTAGGTATGTTTGCAGAGCATGGTAGGCAGCGAGACTGCCAATACCACCGCCAACGATGATGGAGAAAGGGTAAATCAAATAATTATATAAGTATCTAGACAATGAACGCTCCATTCCCCAGCGATGTCTTGTCAGGTTCAACCTTTTCTTGCCCACAAAAAACGACCTGATTCCCAGCAAACAGTGGAGGAATACGAGGCTTTGAACTCTGTGCAGGCGGCGCAGGTTTTCGACGCGTCGTTTTGCAATGCGTGCAAGTGTACACCATGAGATGCCCATGAGACGGTGATTCTAAGCGTCACTCAGCGATGCAGTGCTGCAAAGATGAATATGTGCGCACTACTCGCTCATGTCGTAACCGTAGATCCTGGAACGAGAATGGCATTGCACCCTTTGCAGATCGTTCGCTTGACGGATGGATCCCTTCTGCACCATTAGACTCGACACATAGATGTCCTAAGGAGACACACATTTTCACCACTGTCTTTTGGCCTACAACCTTCATGGAAGACACATAACTGCGGGATAGATCGCTGGTGGTGACTCTCTTTCTCCGTGGAGGCGACTGGGACGCGACGCCATTGAGATACACGCTGGCCTGATAGAGAAAATTGAGGCGCTGGATAATATCTTTGTTGGGCACACTGTTGGCGTTCGGCGTCTCGTCTTTCGACTTTTTGGCCATGGCGATAAGTACAAGGTCGAGCGACACAGCCACTGATGCTTGACATTCGCGTCCATGGAGAATCATCAATCATGGGACACTGCCCTCAAAATATTCCTCGACGACATGGGTCTCGTCCAGGCTCTTCGCGGCTTCGAACTCGACATACTCGTCCTCAACCCCGCCTGGGAACGAGAAACCGTGCCCGGCGCCCTAGAGCGGCCCATTGAGAATATCAAGGTATGTTTCTTTACCAAGTTTACTCGTTGTATTGATGTACAAGCAGCATTTACCCGACCCAGAGCCAGTTACACTGGATGTCCGCAAGGCAGCACTGTATACCGACCTACCACCCCCAACCACCCTCACGAAATCCATCTCCCAGTACCTAAACCGCAACCGTGCTCGAAACGACGCGTCTAATCGCGCTGAGTTTCTTCGTCCTACATCTGACACTTCCTGCGCTAGAATGGATGCCAAAACGCTGAACCGCGACACGCAGATGAAATATGACATTGCAAAAAACGAGGACGGCCCGCTGCGTCGAACAATGAAGAAGAGGGTTTCGGAGAAGGCAGACGAGGCAGAGAGTCCGGCTCTCTCTGAGCGAATAGTGAATGTCGAGACTCATCTAGCGGTACATTACGGTATGTATCCCACTATTTCTTATCTGACTGCGTCTCTTAATGTCTAGCAGTACCTTCTCCTCCCGCGAACCTACCAACAAGAACCCAATTTCTCGAGGAACACATCATTCGACTGGAGAAGGAATACCCAGCGTGGGCTGCACTTCATTTCAATCAGCCAAGACGAAACGCAAGTCTTTTCTCTCAGTCGCCTAGTTGTTTCTCTGAATGTCACGTCTAGTGGCTGCCACCGCCGCCCTCCACGCCAATCATCGTACCACATCACTTGCGGAGTCGCGAGCCTCCCGTAGCTTCTACCGCACCGCAGGCTGCAGGCGGGGCTAAAGGAAAGTCGAGTCTTACCCGGGCTGTCATGGAGAGACTCGAGGTGGAGAAAGCGATGAAGAATCTTAGTGACAGTAAACCGGGATAATCTAAGCTAAAATAATGGTAATTCCGGAGCCTAGCCAACCGTTAGTGTGAATGCTCATGGTAACAGAACAAATCTCACCAAGCCTCTCGTCTCAAAAGCAAGCCAGTCTCCCGTCCCAGTAGGCAACAACCCCATCGACCGACACTTCCACAGCCCCACCGCCAGTGTCAACAGATTGCACAACACGTACACGATCTTTTGCAGGGGCAGCGTCGTCACCGATTTTGGCGGCGCCGTCGATGGCGCGAATTGCATAAACGCTGAAAAAGTCGGTCAGCAGCATGCGTGCGTAGCCATGAACATACCTTCAGTAATCCCGGCGATATTCTTGAAGGGCGTCCACAAGAGCATGGCGACGATGCCCATGCTGAATATCTGCACCCCGCTGCCGGACATGTAGAGCATGAAGGCTTGCATGGGGAGGGACTTTGCGGGGGCGATTGCCATGTCCCATGCGCGGCGCTCTTTCAGCTGGTCGTACGCTGCTGTCGAGGCCGTGGATGACTTGGACGGGCCTTTGGACTGAAAGGTCGTCAAGATAAGCTTAGCGTGGAGGTAATCAGACGTGCTGTGGCCAGTGATCTGGAGAAACCGGGAGGAGAGGGTAATTGACGATATCGGGAAGAGCCTTCTAAGGATACAAAGTCGAGTGTTTTCGACGGCATGGTGGTTGAGGTGAAGGGGTCCGGGCCGGGTTCCGATTCTGTCTTCTTACTTAGACCTGGTGGCACTAGCGGATTCTCGCTGCCAAGGACTTATCTCTTTACCGGATGATGGAAAGAAGTTTCATATGTAACTCCACTGTTCTATGGTGAGCAGGCGGGCACTTCACGAAATGAAGGACTGTATGTGCGTACGAGGAGATTTAACGAAGGATTCCGCTCTCTCAGCATATCTTAAATCATAAAAGACCTTGGATATGGCTTTGAAGACAAGATCGGTGGCTGCCATACTGCAAGTTCGGCCGGAAGTAGCGGAGTTTTATTTGTGGTAGCAAAGGTCCACGTGCGTTTCTTACTTTAAGTTCATCTTTATACACGGACAGGTACGAGTTACGCGACTATCTCTGACGTGGCTTACCACGCTTACTTCGTTCGTTCTGTAGTGAAAATCGTAAACAAGTCCATCTTTTTCCAATCGATTTCTTTAGCCATCCTCCAGGACTCACGCCTCAATGTCGTGCTTCTTCTGCAGCAATTGCGGATTCGTCAATTCCCTTTCTCCCGAGCCACAGTTACAAACTCTCAAAGGTTCCGACAGCCTCGTTTCGCAGGTTCTACGCGGGTCACGACCATTGCTCGAATTCGACCATGCCCTAATAAACGACGAAATTGTGAAGCTAGAACGGTTGCGGTCTTGGTATAATGCCCGGCTTCAAGAGACCCAGCTGCATTCGCGTACAATTTTGAAATCCCTGGAAAATCGCAAGTCGGTATCTGCCCCCATCCGTCGCCTCCCCCAAGATATTCTCATTGAAATTTTCCATTCTGTTTGCGACTCTTGGCGGGTCGATGTAGAAGAGGACGAGTTCCAACGTGATAGTCTAGACATGACCGGGCCTCTTTGGGTCTTAGGTAGCGTCTGTGGACTCTGGAGAGATATTCTACGCACCTCACCAGCGTCCTGGGCTCGGTATGTCTTGGTGACGTCACCTTTCTCCAAGCACGCTCGCGAGATATTGCAGACATATCTCGAGCACACAGGCGAACACCCTCTCAGTCTGGTGGCCGTCTGTCGCAGCCCCAATTTCGCAGATTACGGTGAAATCATGCCCTTACTCGTTCAATCTTCCTATCGGTGGAAGAACGTGTGTGTTCGAGCCCACGCGCATCATATGCACCACTTGGAATCTGTGTCGCATTTTCCTGTCCTGCAGACAATTGAAATGTACATCTGTAATGATTACGGCTATCCCTTGGACATGTCCTTGGACATGTGCTTGAAAGCCCCGCAGCTATGGCAAGCAACTCTTCCAAGCCAGGGGATCAGCCAAGTCAGGCTACCGTCTGGGATAACTCATTATTCCGGATATATCACCCGTGTAGAAGATCTACAGCTCCTTTCCCAGCTACCAAAGCTTAGAACGTGTCACCTACAGTCCAGTGAGACGTCGCCGGTGGTTATGGCGGAGCTCCGCCAACTGTACGTAGAGGATCCAGATACCCTCAATCTCCTAACGGCACCGATACTCCAGAGCCTCACCGTTGTTGAAGTTCTTGAGTCGTTGTCGTCCAACATTGTCCCGTTCCTCCGTCGATCTGCATGTCGTCTCGAGAGCTTGAGTATGTGCGCGCAAGGATCATTGGCCTTAATCAGCTGCATCTTCTCATCAGAAGCATATTCTACGATCTCCCACCTCAAACTCAAACTCGGTCTGAGCTGGGATGGTATTTCCAAGATCCTTGCTCCTTCCTCAGTTTTACCCAATCTACACCATCTCGTTCTCTGCTTTGAATCCCGGCATAGCTATCATAGGGAGACGGAGCGGCTTGCCTTCCTCGATATGATCCGCTCTCGTTGTAAATCAGGAGTGCTGAAGACGATCGAAGCTTCCTTTGAGAAGGGTATTTCTACTGCTCACATTATAGAAGAAGATATCCGAGCTGTCATTGGAGACAGCAATGTGGAGATGCAGGTTGAGAGGTGGAGTCCGCTGGATCTGGACTATCGGTACTCATTTTCGGGCCCAGAATTTCCCGAGTATTAGAAAAGTTTTTATCTTCCTAGAACATGATGAGACAGAGTTTGCCTAAACGAGAATCTCTAGTGCTTGGGGGACTAGACAGCGTTGATAGATCCATGCTACCATGAAAATAGGTAACAGGAATTACATATTAATGTACGTGGTGCTGCGTGCAAGCAGCTGTTTACCGATCCAAGTGTGAGCCATGTCTTGTGAGGTGTAAAAGTCTGAACTAAACGTCTGTGGAAGTCAGAAACCCAGTCCGGGGTATTATTCTTATTCTTAATCCATCCATGATGTCGAACTCCATGCTGATTAGCATCGGACCCTTTTCTCTGTGAGTGCAATGCTGGTTATCCAGGGTCTAAAGAGTCTTTGACAATATGAACGCTGGCGAGGGACGTCTCTGGTCTGCCTACAACGCACGTATACACCTGTTGTGATGACGTTTGTCTTCCACAAAAGGAAGATGAATGGTAGCATTAGGAATGGAAGACACAGTCACTTGATGCAGAAACAGGCATCATTCCTCGATGCCCAGACCTTAGCCAATTGAACATGTCTTTACGAATGGCATGGTACAATGTGTAGTAATCGATGACGAAACTTGAAGGTGTGGCCATAACAATGCGCCAAGTTTCCCGAACAGATCTGTCACATTGCAGTCTTTGAAGCTCTCGCGACCATAGGGACGAATGGTCGTCTGGTCGTCAGCCTATCTGCCGCCCTCCAAGTTGTCACTTGCAATGTAGCCCGAACAATTTCGGACCATTGCAGCACAGATACACAAATCCCACTGACACCGCTGATACATACATACAAGTGTCAACACAATTTCATTTCTTATCCAACGAAGATAGCATTTGAAGACTTCGTTCAATTAGAATCTTTGTTAGAGTTACAAAAGCAATAGAAACAGTTGGCCGAACCGCAAGGCGCAGCTCCAGCGCAGCATACAAACTAAACCTAGAGTATAAGACTGTATCCTTCTATCAGGTCGAGTACGTAGGGTGAATGATCTAGCAATGATCTCATATCAGCCACATTGATGACAACGAAGTCGGCTCATCACCGTGTAGACGATGGGCATCCTTGAAGTCAGACCGGCGCTTGTTTCACCCCGGATAATGTTGGAGATTGTGCAAGTGCCTTATTAGGCAGTTTGCATAATAATGCGGCCCAATAAGATTATGCGATGAATATTATGCCCTGTTATCTTTTGAGTACATAATAAGAGATAAGATAATCCCCTCCTGTTTTCCTGCGGTCGTTGCCTGTCGTTGCATGCCATACCCTACTGCTTACCTATGTGGCTTTGTTGTATGGGTTACAGATATGTTTTATTGAGCTGAAATATTCATGTATTCACTATTAATACTTTGGATGCATTGTCCTGTGGTCGCAATGATGGTGATCCCACTGCATGGTGTTGATCGCCCTCCCCATATATCCGAAAAGGCTTCAATCGCAATAAACAAGCGTCTTGTGATGAAAACAGAGCTAAATCTGCAAGAAGAATCAAAATTTGTCGCATCTCAGGGTGAAGAGCCGGAGAAGTGCGGTTGGCAGGAGATCGATCAAAATGATGGTGACAATGATGCGCGGGTGGACAAGGGAGGCCTGTCCGGCAAGTATGGGGTATGGGCAGGTGGTCCCTACTGTTGGGGCCGCACAGAGGGTTTGCGAGACGTACAAAGAAGAGTGACAGAGAGGGCAGGGCAGGTCAGGCCTTGCCAGCACTGTCATTGCTATCCTTTGCTGTTAGGCTGCATTACAACACTTTTTCAGTAGGTTGTGCAAGTTTTAAAAATTATAAAATGTTTTTATTAGGGCCCCATTGTTCTTAATATCAATACCCACCCTTTTCAACGAGAGAAACCGCTTGGTTTTTGGATTGATTTGTAATAGTTGCTGCCTGTGTAACAAAATAACCCAGTGCGCATACTTAGTTATGTACTATATAGTGTAGTGGTTGGTGCGTGTTGTTTGTATTATTATTTGTAACTGTAATGTATTCCTTAATGAAGCTCAATGTTCAATCCCTGGTGGATGCGACTAACATAATGTAATAACCAATTGTAAATAGATCCTTGTAAGCAAGGATCAACAACGGGCGTAGCCGGCAATATTTTTCAGTTCCTCCGGGAGGGACCTAATTATGTTTGATCCGACCTTTATTAGGGATCAAATTATCCCCCTTATCGTAAAGAACTTTCACGTCGTTAGGCCTAATTAGTATCTCGGCTGCATAATGGCATAATATGGCATAATACCGGCTAAAAATGCCTAAAAATGGAAATGCAAAATGTCGGACATGAGCGCAGTCTCAATGGATCCTGATCGCAAACGTCAGCACGAATTTACACCCTGGCGAAGCAAAGGAAATGAATCAGAGATCTTGGTGGAAAATAGTCTCATCGGGTATACAATACTCTCTGAAGTAGCAAATATAGAAGATATAACATCATGCAAGAAGAAAACCGAGAGAATAACGTGTTGCGTACCTCAAAACGACGCTCCTTATAGTAGCCATCAGAGATCTAAAAACAACATAGTCAGCTGCATCTGAAAGTATCGGGAACAGACAGCCTGGTAATGTCAGGAACAGAAATTACGGACGCAACGACTTCGCGCATCCAGCCCAACGAGGCCGTCAAATGCAAGGGGAATGTGCGCCTCATCAACTGACACTTTTGTAAAGAAGGAAACTCACGTTTATCGAAAGAAGAACGACAGTGTCGTATGTGAAGAAATCTATTCCTGGCAAGAGCAGTAGGCCATAAAAATTTCAGGCTCGTGCGGTGGAGCCACGCTGTATCTAACGGTAGAGTCACGACCTGTAGCTTTCGAAAGAAGCCGGAAGGTGTCTCTAACACCTTTCTGGCATCCGTGGAGGAGTCTTCAGCGTGACGTTGGATTGAAGCTTAGAGCCTCGACCTAGATGCACAGCGCCAGTGCTGAAGAGCGCGCCACCGTAGAATGTGAACTGGACGGTGCAAGTGAACTGCATGTCTGTTAGGAAGGAGGGATGGGGCTGGAGGAAAGGGCTACACACGTCGTGCCATCTTAGACCTCTCTTCTCGATGAGCTCGTTGGCTTAGCGGATAGTATTAGTTGTAGAAAGACGTTGAAGGGCAGACTTATACGCGATAGATGCAACGGCAATGAACATGTTGATATCAGTGTTCTGTTAGATCTTCACGCCGCAAACTTGGGTGCGGAGCTTCAGGTCCTTTTCTTGTTCACCATCCGTGTCTGTTCCCCAACCTCTCTTGACGCCATAGTGGAGGATGGCGACACCGTTGAGAGAATATCCGCAGATTTTGTCCGACATCGTCGTGGAGAGGGAAAGCACCAGGATTTGAACTTGCGATCCTCCGGCCGCACCTCCCCTCCAGAACGCACCTCCTCTTCCAAAATGAATTTAGGGCTTTAATTCCGTGGGTGTTTGTGGCCTCACGGGGTAAGCTCCGAGTGTTTGAAACCGAGAATGAGGGTTCACTACGAAGCAGGTCCCACAGACGATGGTCCTCCAGTCCTCCGTCCAGTTGTCCGTGGTAGCTTCCTGAGGACTGCAAAGCTTGCACCGTGGATGCCAATGCTTTCCTGCCGTCCGTTCAGTGACGACCATATACAAACGCGTACCAGGAGTATTGACGTGTGCCGTATGGCCCACCGATTCGCCAGGGAAAAAAAGCGGTGTTCTATGATAGAACAGACGGCAGTCCCCCCAAGTCGTACTCGCAGTCCATGGATGGGAGCGAGCTCGCCTTACAAGTGTTTAAGAGTAGAAAGTGGCTTTGTCTTGACAATGTAAACTCGATGTTGGTTGCAAAAAGAGGAATGTTGGAATCACGATCTGCGCGACGAAGTGAATCGGGCGGTCATTGGTGTAATCGTCCTGGCAGTAGCGACACAAAGCATCTAGTGTCATCGGTCTGCGCATGAAGCAGCAGTGATTCCCTCGGGGGCAATTCGAAGATGCAGTCGGCAAAAAAACAAGATGGCTCTCCTTTCGAACCGTATTTTGCGAAGCTTTGATTCCGATGAACTAGACATTTTCGTGGTCAAGATGGAAGTGGTTGACTAAACAGGAGTCACTCACATTTTTCAGCGGTTCTCACGCCACAGAGGCATCGAGGAAAGAATCAAGCGAAGGAATTTACGAGTTCTTTTCCTCTTTGCTAACAACCCATAAGGCATAATCAGGCGACTAGTCCATGGTGCAGTCTCAGGAACTTCCCTCAAGAAGGGCTGCAGGACCTAGAACTCCCGAATCAGAGGGAGTACATCTATAAAACTGCTTGATCATTGGAACACTCTGCAGCATGTGATCCTCGACCACTGTCGAACGTTGAACCATGAATTGCGGGAATCGGCCTCATCCTCTATGAAAGGACGGGCCAGCGATGCATTTCAGCCCTAGTCACAGTGCTTTATGCGCCACTTCTTGACACGTCAATTAGGTCGTCTTCGACTAGAAATAGACATGTAAGCAAAATTTAACGAGCATTGTCCGAGGAACATACCCTTCTTACTGCTCGATAGATTGAGATATGAGGCACTTTCCTCTCCTCAGCAGACTTTAACTGCGAATAGAGTATCGTAGCGGTATCCCAGATGGAGGAAAACGGCCTGGACCGTACAATTGGATTACTTAGTCTTTGCGTAGACAGTCTGATACCACACGGCAAGATGGAAAGCCAACATTCATCAAATTTGGTGGTAATAGCAGTGCATCTGTCGAGTATGCAAAACCTATCGCTCCCATGAGACGCCTGATGGCAAAGGACCATGACAAGAGGCATACCGAAAGGCATCATTCTGACTTCCGTGGGGGAGTCTTCAGCGCAGCTTTGGATGCAAGCTTGAGACCTCGACCCAATTACACAAATAGCCTATCCTGCGTGCGGTACCATCTGACTGGACCGTGGGTTTGAACGTTGAAATTGAATATACAATCAATCGCAACTATCCAAACGAGAAATTTGAGAAACACAGATGAATTCGAAGAAATGGGAAACTGACCGTCATTCAGCGCTCTGCTCATGGTTTTCCATGCCCTTCACGACCAACTCAAGCTCAATATTCCAGCCGACGATACTGTATGCGTCAGAGATACACCCTCCAAAGTACGTGTTGTGTAATGACCAGCAGTGCCGAAGGTCGCGTCGCCGTAAAATGTGAGCTGGACGGTGCAAGTGAACTGCATGTCTGTTAGGAGAGAGGGTCGAGCTGACAAAGGGCTATACACATCATGTCGCCTGAGGCCTTTCTTCTCGATGAGCCGTTGGGCGAGTGCCAAAGAGGAGGGCTGCGGTGCCGTACTGGGCGAGCATTGGCCGACGGATGAGGAGGGCGCTATCATTGGCTTAGAGGGCAGCTGTAGAAAGACGGAAGAGGACAGACTTGTACGCACGGAAGAGAGGCCATGAAGGAGAAAAGCAAGCGGGAAATAGGGCCGGTATTTCTCCGCCACCCTGAATTTGTCCTTCGCGTCAACCACCGCGTCAAGCCTCTGTTGCGCTCTGTCTTGCTGCGTCTCAGAGTCGACATCCCTACCGTCACACGCCATATGCATCATCTCCAAGCTTCGTTTAGGCATGATACACTCTCATTGCCATCGTCGACTCGCCAGGACCAGGTTGTCTCACATGACTCTTACTCCACCCTTCTGGCATGACTATCAGAACGTACCCTTCTCGTTCTACCACCTGAACTTTACAACGAAATGCCAAGGCACCAAACTCCCAAAAGCATGCTGCAGAAGATGTCGTCGCTCGACATCTCGGAAGCTATCCCTGTAGCCAGAACCCTCTATCTGAGAGAGGCAGTCACCCAAACCTCGCACGAGCACGTACATCCAGAATGTGACGCGTCATTCTACTCCTTGTCCCTACACATACCCATTACCAAACCCCGTCATGGAATTCGTCCCCAGAAATAAATACCCGCCTCTTCCTCTGTTTCACTGAGGAAATCCCTGTCTTTTCACTTTAGGCCCTTTGTTGGGAGGTACCGACTAATTGAGGAGGATAGACTCTGGGCCAGTGCGGAATAGAAAGCGGACGAATCCAAGTTCCCGACGACCCAACCCCACAAACTTGGTGCTCCCCTCCTCGGACGTAACATCATCCACCTCTACATCCATCCACTATGCTCGACTACTTACTATCACGAGCCATTTTTTGTTCGGTTTCCCACTCGCATCCCGTACAGCGGCTTCCATGCTTGACATGTCGGCCCCTAACGACAGCACTCAGACTGAGCTTACCCCTTCATTCTCTTCATACGATGTGGAATTCTCCAGTCCGTGTTCCAATGATGAAGGCCTGGAGGAGTCAGCCGTTAGGTCCTCAAGCTCAGGTCTAAACCTAGTCGGATATGGTGTACCAGCTACCTCTCAAGCTCGGAGTTCGATTCTCCATCCCGCACTGTCTTGATACTCTTTGCATGCGTAACATTTTTTGCAAACACTCGAAAACTTTTGCCTAATGTGGTTGTCCACTCAGCACAACCACTTTTTGGCCCTGAATTGCGTGGACGCGTCCTTTTCGCCAGTGTTTTCTCCAGGTGCGCATTCTGCGCTGTTGTATACTCGTGGCTCTGAAAGGGAAAGACCCTGGACTGACCTATTCGCATCCTCAAAAGCATGAACGTCCCACAGAGAAACGCCGGCCTCCATCCATTGAATGAGCACGCAGAGTAGGTGTAAGGGAGGGACGCTTGCGTCTCTTCGCTCCACATAGGCTGATTTGATGCACACAGTCTACCTGACGCGAGGCAAAGGCATCAACACCTTTCTTACAATCCCTCGGCCCATCGAAAGCTTCTCTTTCCCACTGCCCAGGCATGACGTCGCTTTTCGAATCCTGGCGTTGTGCAAGTAGTCGACCCCTACCTCCATCCATTTCACACACTCCCATTTCCTGCTTTTACCGACGATTCTGCTCTGAGACTACCCCGGAGTCCCCCGGGGGAGGGTTGCCGTCACCCGGAAGTTGAAGGCCGGAACTCTCTACTATGCGGGAATTGAATTTTCGGCGACGAGGATTCTACGCTCCACTCTCGCCTCCACCTATACCCTCGACGTGCACAACTCTTTATTCCACACTGCTGCATCTTCAACACACTTGAGAACGATAAATATGGATGAGTCGGATGAGGTTACAGACAGCAAGCCCAAGTTGAAGCGCATACCATCATTGAACGGCCGGCCACCCTTGTCTACCTATCCTTAAACAAACCCCATCCGTAAATGCCGGATACAGTTGACCTTCGAAAATAAAGAACGACAAAATGTGTTTCGCGATGGATAAGTTGAATGTCCAAAGGACGCATATGCGCCAGAGGGAAGAGGGGGGAGAGAACATAACTTGAGCGAAAAGCATTGGGTGACATGCAAACTCGGACTTCGAAGTTGAACTTCGTAGGATGCAATGTTAGATGTTCTCTGTGGAGGGGATTTGCTCTCGGTCGATCGTTCCGGCAGTTCGCATCTATAGGGACCTCACTGTTCGAACTATAGTGGAAGCCGTCACCTTCAGCCCATTGAGAGCAATACAAAGGCATGATTGTACTAAGAAGAGGTGGGTTCAAGTACTGTCTCTCCCCTTAGACGTTGGGCATCATCCTTGGACAAAGGGAAAGAATCCTTGGGATGCGACGGTGATGAAAAAGTTGATATCAGCGTGCCGTTGGATAGGTTTGACTCATTCAGCTTTTGGGCACGAGAACAGGACCTCGTGCCGTCGTCCGTCTAGCTGAACTCCAAGTTATTAGCACAATCCACATCCATCGTGCGTGCATTATACCACTACCTCGAACTCTAAGGGTCATGTAAAGTACGTCCGGCAGAGAATTCTTCACATGTTGGAGTTACACGATGCTGTTACTGACTATCAACCTGAAGTGACACAGAAGTACGAAAATGACTACATCCTCCTCAGTCACATCTCTTCGTAACCCGACAAAAAAGCCCGAAACTTGCTGATCCTCTCTGGCAATGCATCCAAGCGAGTTATGCCAAAACTGTCGTTATAGAATACGATCATCTTGAGTATATCCTCGTCGGAATACTTCGCAATCCGACCGTTAAAATTCGGAGGAGTAGAACCGACCTCGGCGGTGACCCGCACAAGTGTAGTAGTTGTGCTGTTTTCGTTTTTGAGACAAACTGCATTGGCGAGGTCAAAACCAGAGCCCAATGTCTTTTGATGAAGGTGTCGTCAGAATCCAGAAGAAACAAGGCAGAGAACGAAGTATCATACCACTTTTTTGAGCGGGCAGAAATTCCCTGTGTATCCGCGGTAACTATTTCGATGTGCAGTCTGAACATTCTCAGCGGTGATTTGAACGCTATCGATCTTTTCAATGACAGAGTCACGACCCGGGCCGATCCTGCGCTCCAAGTCTCGTATTTTATCCTTAAGGTCCTGGATTTCTTTTTGACTGTCCACAGGAGTGGCATCAGGGAAGAAAGTAGCATTGTAATCTATGAGTCGAGGTATCAGCAATTGCAAAAAAAACTTGAAAGGATGAACCTACAAGCACTCTCTACCGCAGTATGGTACATTTTCGTGATCAAGTCGGCTTGGCGCTTGGTTTTCAGATCATATGAATTTGAGGCTATACGCATATGTTTGTACCGTCGCAGTATCCGCTAGCATGACGGCGCTCACCAAAGTGTCCACGAACGGCGACTGCAACATTATTGGCCTCGTCAACGTGATTAAGGGTGACGGTGTTTTCTCCGATATTCTTTGTCGTGTTGAAGCCGCTGATACTCATGGGGATATCAATCTGAGCCTTCCGAAAAGCATCATAGATGCTGAGGATTGCTGAGTGAGATGGCATCTTAATGTGGTGCAAGGGTTGTTGGCAGTCGATGCAGGATAAGTCCATGATAAGCTAGTTTAAATATTCCAAAAGGCCCGGGGGAAGTTGGGTCCCGGGCCTCGAGGTTCGAATGAGAAAAATTCGAGTAACATGAAGTAACAAGCATCATGTCTACCTCCCGCGAAGTGAGGAAAGTTGAATAATGGCTACAGAATTCAATATCGGCCTCGGATTCAGCTTTAGTTAGCTTCAATACCCCCTGTCGTACCTTTCCGAGTCAGGACCTTGTTCGGTTATCTATCTATGAATATAGGATGCTCGGTTATTATGCAGCTGCGAAACCCCGTGGGTAAATTCTATTGGTGGAATCTGTTGAACCCGGCATTCCAACGGCATTCGCTTTCTATTCGTATTTGTGCTTTTCCAATCCCTAACCAGTTTTCCGTAGATTTCGGCAATGAGACGTGCAAGAAGCGGAAGATTTGGACTTTGCGATGGTAAGCATTTTAAATTTTTCGAGTCTCTATTCTGCCTGCCTTCAAGTCCTGAAAGATGGCCATGAACCTCTGAATGCGTCTTTTTGTGTAGGAGATCAACGGCAGGCACGGGATTTCCGCTGTTGGTGCGAACGTGCTTACCTTTGTGCCTGCGAAGCTATTGTCTAAATGGGCTGGAAACGAGACTGGACGTTGGCTATTGTCTGGCAGTTGGACTTTCTTATTTGTTGCTTTCTCGCACTTCTGTCTCCACATTCTGTACACTAGCACTGCCAGTATACTCCCACTGCTTTTCGCTGTCCTCTCCGCCCCGCCGTTGTCCACAGAACTCGCTCTTGTGTTGTGTCTGAAAATGTGACAAGAATAGGACTCTGATCTGCCACCAGTGCCCTCACCCGCTAGTGTACTGTTCTCATCAGGGGCATTTACACGCTGGGCAGCGCTGATGAGCCTCCAGGCTCTGTACGCTCAGAATTCGCGGATTTTATGCACTAATTGCCGCTCCTGTCCACCCAACGGACTTTCAGTAAACCAAAGATTGCACACAAAGTCATACTACTTTCATACCATGGCAACCACTCCTCACGCGCTTTTTTATCCATCCCATCTCGTTACACATCATAATTGCCGTATTCCATCACGGCAAGGCACCTTTGATCGCCAATCACCCTAAAAACGGAATTGTCGCATCACTTCCCATAGCCTCATGGACGCGTCAATCAATCACTAAATGAAATGATGTGATTGCTGCGGCCACTCATCCATCCACGATATTTCGAGCACACGGCAACTACAGACCGCGTTTTACTAAGGCTGTTACTTCGCCAAGACTTCGAATTGATGTAGACCCAAGCATGCACTTCAGTACAAAAGCCATACCTCACCAGTCCGCAGCAAAACGGCACCCCATGATCTGTTCATCGCTCCATAAAACCATACGGTTTCCGTCCATACGCGGCAACGTCGACGAGTTGCTGTTACTTTAGAAGTCAAGAAACCATATGTTGACCATGGATTTTGCTAAGCCACGGCCTTACAGCCTGACTAAGTCGCGCATACTTACTCTATTTATAATTTCGTACTTGTAGTATAAAAACTAGCTAGAAAAACATCGTTTAAGAAGCTTACCTGGAGCATAGATCGCAGCTTACCCCTACGCATTGAATCTCTCTCTATCATCGAGTCTACGCTACGTTTATTACCGTTCCACGGCAATACACCGTTTACCCCAGCATATTCTTGATTGCACGTCAACTCTTAAGCTCACCAGAGTTATTCCACGGTTTTTGACTGTGAAGAGTCGCTTGACACTCGCTCTTCGCTCTTGACACTATTGGTACACGCTCATACTGTGCCAATACGTGATTGCCGCACCATACCTCGCCCACGTTTACCCTTTTATTGGCCGTTATCGTTTCAACTTCACCAGCATAGGATTGTTTCACGTTTTCACCTTCACCATCGTATCGTCGCCCACTTGGGTAGTCTCCGAGTAGACTTAGGATCGTTTTCGCATCAGTATAGGACCAGTTTCGGCATAGTTTTCATATAGGACAGTCCCAAGAGTGGACTTGAAGGTTAGTTTTGACATAGGATAGGATCGCTTCAGCACAAGACCAGTTTCGACATCAACATCAGTATTTCCGTATCGTTTAGGACCAGTACCCCGCCATCGCCAGTATATTTCCATTCTTGCTCTCTCATCGCTGATTTCCATATCTCCACGTTTATTTCGACGCTCCGTACTCAGTACTCTGTTTCACGCTTCCCCCACCGCTCTCAGACATAGTTCCACGTTTTCTCATCGATTCCCCACTCCCAGACTCAGTTTCACGCGTCTATTACCGTTCTCCTCGCTCGCTTCGCTAGGATTGCCGTCTAGCAACGTTTTCTAGTCTTTTCTCACGTTTTCGCTTACAGTTTCGTGGTGTTCATGTCATACCCATTGCCGTCCCCTCTCGTTTCGAGAGATCCCTACTGGCTTACAGCCAAAGCTTCTAGTACTCAACTACCAAGCGGTACTACTTCACTGACTGAAAAGTCGCAGTGTATACTTGCATATAGAGGAATTGTTTTACTGTGTTACGATTTTTCCATTCTCCTTATCTTATCTCTCGAGCACCTATCTAATCATATCTTATCTTCGGCGCTCATCACTTATCTACGGATATCGGACCACGTCATGGTCACCACACCTATATCGGACGACTTCAGTCCCTTTACTACGGCTCGCAATCCTCGCTCGCCTAGCACGACTTCTCTTACGTTTGACGAACCATTACCATACGGTAACCACGGACATTGATCTATTCTTAGTATACGACGTTTAGTATTTAAGTAGCATAGTTCTCGACTGTATATCCTTAGTCTCGAACTAAAGTTTATCTTACTTTGCCAATACCGCGATTAGCACCAATTGACTAAGCGCTAATACGAGTGATTGACCGAACGCGAGTCAGCTCTATTACGCCTTACATTAATAAGGTCACATGTCAGGCAGAGCCTAACAATTAGTTCGAGACTTCCCCTCTTTCTCTTCTACCGCCATTGCCGCGTCGAGAAAGACCCATGAACCCCAACAACCTGACGATTTCCATTACCTCTGCCATCGGAGGAGCAATCCTTCTCTCATTCCTCACCGTCCTAGTCGTTCTTGCCAACCAAGAACGCATCGAAAGACTCTTCCGCGTACAGCGGAGACCCAGACAACAAACCCGAAACTCACTCCCCGCCCACTATGTCTTTCCCTACCAGCAACCCGGACCACTCGTGGAACGAGTGGCTCCGCAACCAACCCACGCTGCCACCAGGAGGACGACGTATCACCCTAATTCCTCCGATGAGCACCAACCTCCCTGGAACGCGACCCCGGGCCCCAGCAATGTTCCAAGAACCCCCCCTCCAGCCTATAATGCCGAGGCGGCCGAGAACTACGGTAGGTACCTATGGGCTCGCTACCGTGCCCCTACCCCCGAGCTCCCCGTCATCACGATTGAGGACTCCCCACCTCCGAACGGGGCGGAGCTCCCTGACGAACCCCTTCCACGCCCCCATCCCGACACACCCCCCGAACGCATCTATCCTTTCCGTGGCATCGCCATCACCGTTGCCGATCCCACCACCATTCCCCTTCCCGAAGACGACCCCTGGCCAAAGGGCGACAGTGACTCTGACTCCTCCGATTACGGAGGAAACGAACCAGTCCCCGAGCGAGAGGACGACGATCCCCTCAATCCCCATGGAGGGGATTACGAGTGGCCAGAGCTCGCAGCCATCGACCGAGCCATCCTCGGCCCCTACCGATCTCAGGCTTGGGAGATCAGACGACACGACGTTGAACAGCGACACCCCTTCTTCTCTCCCGAGGAGAGAG
>JAUEPT010000362.1:0-26308 GCA_030435635.1 Armillaria borealis | reverse complement strand
GCTTCGAAGGCTAAGGCCTTGCAGAAGCTGAAAGAAAAACAGGATGGAAAACAGAAAGCGACGGCGCCCACGGTTTCTACTGCGGAGAAGAACAAAAAGAGGAAACGGGCTACCAAGTCCGCCAGTGTGGTGGAGGAGAGCAATGGGGAGAGTAGGCCTGGCCCTAGCAAGAGGGTGAAGGCGGAGGTTTCGGGGCCTGCGGAGGGCAAAGAAGAGTTGGTTGGGAACAGTAAGTGAATATCTCTGGCAGCTTCCGTAGTGTACTAACTCCATTTCAGAGAGATGTATGCGCTGCCGTCAAGATTCGGCTCATTGCTTTGCATGCCCGGCCTCCGAAAAGTCAACCCGTGGAAGGACTTGCTCACGCTGCAAGGCCAAGAAAGCCGCTTGTTCCTTCAACAAGGGGAATTCATCCACGCTCGCTGTCAGCTCCGGAGAAGTTTCAGAGCTACTTGAAAAACTGGCGCACACAGTCGAGACCTTGTCCAACAAAGTGGATGTTTTGATGGGACAAGTCATCAGCCTTGGAGGCCACGTTGACAACTTGGTGGACGACTTCCGATCGGAGTCTATTGATTCTCCGGAGGAGCTCATTTCCGACATGGAGGAATGGCAGGCCTCGTGTGCAGAGTTAAAGGATTTGGGGAGCGTGAACTCCGAGGCTCTCCGGAGAGTGATGGCATGGCGATTGGATGAGGATATGGTGCAACTGAGGGCGAAGGGGCCAGCGGAGCCTGAGAGGATGAACGCGGACGACCTGTACGAAGTGGCCAACCACGAGTTCTGGTATGGTCTCAGGGGTCCGGAAAAAATGGTGGAGATGAAACTCAAGCACGACTTATTCCAAGCCACTCGAAACGAATTCTACAAGTTGGGAGGCCGCCGGTCTGAGTGGCAATTTTGGAAGGCCTATCTCCGAAAACATAACTGCGACGACTTCTTGGTGGAAGACTCAGATCTGAGGGAGAAGATTTACAATGGCAAGGTTCGGAAATTGCGGAAACCATACAGAAAGGACTTGGGCATCCCCGCATTGGATGGCCTCTTTGTATTGGACAGTGATTCCATGGGAGCGACCATGAGTGAAGATGAGGAGAGTGAGAGTGAGGAGTTGGAGTCCGCGGGGGACGTCAATGATGCACCGGTGGGGGGTACTGAGGATGTGGAGATGGGAGAGGTTGCAGATGTTGTGGATGCTTAGCTCCTTCCTCCGGTCACCATTCTTCTTGGACTATCTTTTATACGTATTTTGTATATTTTGTATTTTGCTTTTGAATGTATCTGGGGCCCCGCGGGGCCCCAAATCTTGTTGACTTGTAATAAAGTGGGATGAGAGATAGGAATTTGCAATAGAAAGCAAGAAGTGAATATGAAATACAGCGTATGGATTCTGCTGGAGTCCGGTCCCAATTAAGAAATGAATTTGCAATAGTTTTTGTGGATTCTATTTGAAATATGAGGGGTTGGAGCCGGCAGAATCCGCGATGGTAGTACAGAGCAAGAAGGGAAGTTAGATGGAAGACTTTCGGATGGTGACTTTGGCTATTGGTCCTGGTTTGTCTGGGTAGCGGTGGTGGAAATCTTCAATGAATTCATTGGCGGAGAATTTGGTGGCCGGTAGCCAAGCAAATTCCTCATCAGTACCTTCGTATCCAAGCCATTGAATTCTGTAGAGAAGTGGGCACCGGAACCGGTGGTCAATCTTGGAGTCAAGGATCTGAGCTATTTCATACTGCTCTTCACCATCAACTTCCACCGGAGGTGGCGGAGGTTGAGTGTGGTTAGGGATAGTGTTTTCCTCCACAGGTTCGAGTTGTGATACATGGAAGACAGGATGGATAGTGCAGAGGTCCGATGGGAGTTTGAGGGTGAAGGAATGTGAGCCTGGCTGAGCTATGATTTTGAATGGACCAAGGAATTTCTCTGCAAGTTTCGCAGTAGGGCGAGTAGTCTTGATATGTTTGGAGCTAAGAAAAACTTTGTCGCCTACTTTGAAGGGAGGAGCCGGATTCTGGCGCTTGTCTGCTTGGATCTTGTAGCGAGACTGAGCCTGGGTGATTTTGTCGTGTAGGAATTGGTGTAGTTCGTCTAGATTGACTACAAAATCGCGGGCCCGAGCGGAGGTGATATCGCGTTCAGGATGAACGGTGATATTGGGATGGTAACCCTTGTTGGCAAAGAATGGGGAAATTCCGGTGGAAGCGTTTGGAGCATTGTTGTATGCAAATTCAGCAATGGGTAGTAGTAAATCCCAGTTGTCCTGTTGATAAGAACAGTAGATGCGGATGTACTGTTCCAGAGTTTGGTTTGCGCGTTCAGTTTGTCTGTCGGCCTCTGGATGATAACCGGAAGTGAAGTGAAGTTCCATGTTAAGGGCTTTAGCAAGGGCGCACGTGAATTGGGAGACAAATTCGGAGCCGTGGTCAGAAGTGATATGGTTAGGTACGCCATGTTTAGAGAAAACGTGAATGACGAATAACCGGGCGAGTTCTTTGGAATTAATGGTGTCATGTGTAGGGATAAAGATGGCTTGCTTGCTTGCGCGGTTGATTACTATGAGGATAGTGGTGAATCCATTGGAGTCCGGTAGTTGTTCAATGAAATCCATGGAAATGGAATCCCACAGACGTTCCAGAACCGGCAAGGGTTTGAGCAAACCGTAAGGGCGATGTCTAGGTGTCTTGTTGCGACCACAAACTGTACAAGATTTGACATAGTGGTGAATGTATTCATGCATTTGTGGCCAGGTATAGTTCCGTCGGACTAATTCCAAAGTCCGGTTTTGCCCAAAATGACCTGCCAAAATGTGATTGTGATTATTCTGTAGGACACGGAGACGGAGATCCTCGGAGTCCGGGACATAGATGCGATTATCAAGGCGGAGAATGTCTGATTCATCTACGGACCACCGAGAAGGGGAAGTGGGAGTGGATGATTTGGCCTGTCGGAATCCTTCGGAGGCCACGGAGTCGGAGGATTGTGCTTGCTTGATGTCAGAATGGAGCTTATCAATGTCCATTATAGCACTAGCACAGAGGGTAGGGCCTTCAAGGAATGTAGCGTGGAGGGAAGCGGAGAGTTGTTCTTGAGTGAAAACAGGTCGGAAATTGTGAGGATTGACTGCTGCATATTGACTATCCCCCTCTTTTGGGTAGACATTCCATCATCTAGTGAGAGCATCCAGTTTTCCTCTGAGTCTCTCCAGGTGGAAGTGGATTACTAGGTTGAATTGGGAGAGATATTCGGACCACCGGACTTGCCGCCGGGTAAGAATCTTGGTGGTAGAAAAATATTCCAGATTCTTATGGTCCGTAACAACGTCAATGGAGTCCGCAGAGCCTTCAAGGTAGTGATGCCAGTATTTAAAGGCTTCGAAGATAGCTAGAAGCTCTTTATCATGGGTGTTGTAGTTGAGTTCAGCGTTGTGAAGACTTCGGGAGAGGAATGCGATGGGGTGGATTTCACCATCTTCAAGGTAGATAGAGAGGATAGCAGCAATAGCATAGTCGGAGGCGTCGGTCTCCATGACTAATTGCCAGTCAGGGACTCAATGGGTGAGGATAGGAGTGTGAGTGAAAGCCTGCTTTAGTTCATTGAAAGCGGCCATACACTTGTCGTCAAATTTCCACGGAGTACCTTTGTGAGTGAGGTGAGTTAAAGGTATGACAATGTCACTGTACTCATGAATAAAATGGCGGTAGAAATTGGCGAAGCCAAGAAAGGATTGGATGTCCTTGACTTTCCGTGGAACCGGCCAGTCTAAAATGGCTTTGACCTTGTCTTCAGACATGCAGAGACCCTCTGGTGATAGAATGTAGCCCAGATATTCCACAGAATCCCAGTGAAACTCGCATTTGGATCCTTTGCAGTAGAGCTGGTTTGCTCTCAGTCTGCGCAGAACCTCGCGTACATGTTTCCGGTGATCCGTGGGGTTGTCGGAATAGATGAGGATGTCATCAAGGTATACCACTATGGAAACATCAAGCATGTCAGCGAAAATATTGTTCACAAAGTGTTGGAACGCCGCGGGAGCGTTGGTGAGTCCAAAAGGCATGACACGCCATTCAAAGGAACCGTAACGGGTCCGGAAGGCTGTTTTCCATTCATCACCTTCGGCAATGCGTACTAGATGATAAGCATGGCAAAGATCAAGTTTGATATAGATACGGGCGGAGCGCGCGGAGTCGAGGAGGTCAGAAATGAGTGGAAGGGGATAACGGTCTTTCTTGGATATCTTGTTTAAGCCATGGAAATTGACACAAAGACGGAGTTCGCCGGTCTTTTTCTTGACAAAGAGAACCGGAGCTCCGTGGGGAGAACGTGAGGGGGTGATGAATCCACTACGAAGATTATCGTCAATAAACTCACATAGTGCTTTGAGTTCAGATTCCGAGAGGGAGTAGATAGGACCGAGCGGAGGAGATGTGCCTTCCTCCAGATTGATTTTGAGGTCATATGGTCTATGCTCCGGGAGTTTTTCAGAGAGCGAGTCACTGAATACATCAGCAAAGTCGTGATATTCTGCTGGTACATCTGACATATCCGGCAGGGCCGTGGAGCTGGCCATACTGCTAATGCTAGGTGTAGAAGGTTGGAGAGTATATTGTTGAGCTCCATCTTCTGTGCATGCTCAAACAAAAGCGGCCGCGGAGATGATAGATATCTTGGGTGTAACCGTGGCAGAAAAGGAAGGGATGGTAGGGTAGGAATAGATGGGCTCATATGGCGGCGGTGATATGCCGTCTACGCGTTCACACCTAGATTTTGCAAATTTGTAACAATACAATTGCATACCTATCCTATACTAGTGATAGTAAAAGGACTATAGCTGAGGCTTCGAGCTGATAGTTACAGCAGTATGCGACTAGTGAAGCCAGGACTTAGATGCGACACCACTAGTGGGTCAAATCTACCAGCCGGCCGTACTAGTGACTTGAATACTAGCCAGACTAATTAATATAAGACCACTAGTAGACGAGTATCGCGACTAGTGCACCAAACAAGAAGCAGAATACACAGATCTTGTGAAGTTCAGTCACTAGCAGACCGATCGGGGCAGAAACGCCTAAGTCAGGTTAACTAGTCACGCAGCAATCTCGAAGCAGGACTTAGAAATGAATTAACAACGGATTAACGTTACGCCCAGATCCGACTAGTGCGATCAGATCTATTAAGATCGGTACTAGTATAGCCCGGCTGCGCTTTCGGTCATGGCCGACTACGGTTGCGAGCACGAGGCTGTGGCTAGTTGTTCATCTCCGGCGCTAGTGGCACGTTGCTGGGTCAAGAACACGAGATTAAACCGCTAGCTGAGCTTTGTGGCTCACTAGTCATCCAATAGTAATTTCTAGACTGACTATTGCGTGTTTATGCACGATCTTTTGGGCCTAGCCAAGAAATCAGTACCGAAAATACCCCACTAGTGTAGCTGTTTGTGTCACTTTGTACCTTTCTTTACAGTATATAAGTAGTAGAATAGCCACTCGCACGGACAGGCAAGCCATCCCTGCGATTGCAAGTGACTAACAAGAGTTTAGTGCCCCAATTAAAGGCTTTTGTGCTTAACCTCGACAAAGCGGCTACTAGTCGCTAAGTTACCTATAGAATTGAGTGAATTGAAGTCCCTTTTGAGCAATACTATTGTGTCCTGCAAAGACCAAGAGTGTTTCGAAGTAATTCTTGCAATTTCTCAAAGTTAAAGTATTATTCTTAGGCCAAGAGTGCCACTAGTAAGCCAAGAGTGCGAACTAGTCAAGTGAAGATCACTTGTAGGAAGTAGTACAGGGCCAAGAGAGCCATTATTTCGAAGCAGTCATAGTCCCAACAAGCGCAGTAGCTCAAAACCAAGTCACATTCAGTCAATTGTGTCTTACCCACCCCACTAGTGCGAGTAGTATGCTTGTAAAACTCACTAGTAATGAATAAAGTGTCTTTTGAACAACATCCCTTGATTATTGAGTCTGCAGAGTGCTTCTATCGTACTCGAAACACCTGAATTCAATACATTGGTGATAGTGTAGAGTGTAGAGAGGTTTAGTGTTGGTTGGAGCCCATTTCCGCCCACTAGTCTTTTGCCATTCGCCATTACCGAGCACATCAGTGGAGCCCGTCGGGATCTCAGGGTAGGTTTGGAAACCAGGGTTGGAATAGGATTGGGAGTTGGACGAGGAATGTCCGCGCAGGTGGATGCAGTTGCATCGGAATCCGCGGAAGCGCTTGCAGGAATAGAAGCACCTAGTAATGGTGAACGGAAAGTGATACTGTGCTTTACCCAGTCAATCAACGGATTGTAGCGGGAGAGCCAGTTGTATCCCAGAACAACAGGATGAATCTAGACAAGTGACGTAGAAGTCAACAGAAAGGATGTCTCCAGAAGGGAAACGGATGGGGAGAGTGATGGATTGTGAGATATGAGATCCGGCGGAACCGTCAAGGAGTCGTAATTGGACAGGAGGGATAGGTTTGGTAGGAAGGTTGTGATCCTCAACGTACTTGGAGTCGACAAAACAATGGCTAGAACCTGAGTCAACCAAGGCAAGGAAATGAAGGATGGTAATGATTGGAGATCCGTCGGACTCCAAACTGGAGCCGACTTCAGATGAGAGTGATACAGTTAATGAATGATTGGAAAGAGCGGCAGCGTTGAGGGTGACAACCTCCAATGTGCGATTACAGTCAACGCAACCCTGATCTCGCACGGAGGATGCAGGGCTGCCCTCTAGTTTTCCGACTCCGTAGGAGCCAGTTCCTCAGAGGCAGGAGGAGGATCTTCAACTTCTGCAGCACGGCCCTTAGCGGAAGCCACGGCTTTGCACTTGTTGCAGTCGTCGGTCTTGTGCTTACCTCCACAGAACATGCAGAGGTTGTTCTTCTTGCGGCAGTCCTTTTCTTCCTGAGTAAGACGGCCATCCTTGCCTAGCTTGTCAGCATAGGGCTTAGGAGTGGAAGCTGATCCGGAAGAAGTGGAATCTGGGGATTTCAGAGTTGATCCGGAGGCCGAAGAGTTGGGATTGGAACTAGACCCCTTGGACTTAGGATTGTTAGAATATGACCTGGAGGCCTTGTTGTCCCGGTTTTCACGGGATATCTCGGTCCTCTGAGTTCAATAGCGCACGTCAAGCTCCTGGGCTAGGAAGCGCATGTCATGGAGATTGTTAGGCTTCCTGTGGTGAGCCATATCATCCTTGATGCGGGTACAGAGTCCGCGGTAGAAAGCGTGATGAAGGGAATTATCTCCATAGCCGACTTGGGAAGCGTATTGGTTGAATTGAACCATATACTTCATGATTCGGTCTCCGTCGCACATCCGAAGATGTTCAAGGGCATCTTCAGCATCTCCGACGGCGTCAAAGGGACCAAAGTTGGTTCTGAGTTCATCAAGGAAAGCAGCATAGGAATACTGCCAGGCCGGCGGGTTCCGGAGATTGGGGCGGAGGATGTCTGGTTTGAACCAGTCAAGAGCGGTGCCGGAAAGGAAGGAAATGGCGTAGTTGACTTTGCTGGCATCCATAGCAAAGGCTGTGGGTCTGTCATTAAAGTTCAACTGGAGGGAGACGATGAAGGCTTTGAGTTTCTGCGGGTCTGAACCATCAAAAGTGTCAGGTTCTTTGACCTTGGTGCGAACAGGATTGGGTCGGGGATTGTTTAGCGTGGTGGAGACTTCTCGCAATAGATTCATGAATTCTCGCAAGAATTCCTGCTCGTTGGGACCGTTGTTGGGTCTGCCGGGGCCACCGGGACCATTTGGTCCACCAGGCCCCCCAGGGCCTCCTGGTCTGTTGGGTCCACTGGGACCGCCGGGACCTCCTGGTCCCCCAGGCCCACCAGGACCTCCGGGGCCGTTCAGGCCGCCAGGTTGGTTGTCAGGTGGGTCGTCATCCGGATTGCAGTGGTGTGGAGTATGGGTTGGAGTTTCAGGATCTTCCTCGTCGTCACTTACGGTGTCTGGAGAATCCAGCTGCCCTCCATTCGTGGGTTGTGGGGCCAGTGTTTCCGGTGCCGGATTGTCACGGTATCTGTCAAAGATTTCCGTCTGTCGGTGACCAGAGGTTCCTCTGGGTGAATTGAAGAGGTTAGGAGTTACGGGATTGATGTTGGAGTGTTGGGCAGTGAAGTTAGAATGAGTATAGGTTTCCCTACGAGATGGTTGTCCTCCGACGGAGGCCGATCCGAAGAGTTCCGGGTTTTCCTTGGATGCGGATGCTGGAATGTCATCCATGGAGAATATTGGGGTTTTCTTCCTTCGACCGTTCTCTGCATCTGGGGGATAGGTGAATGTAGTAGTCATGATTTGAGAAAAATTCAACTCAAGGGTTTGAGTTCGAATATACTGTTAGGGACATGCCAAATAGATCAAGATAGATCGCACGAGCGGAGGTCCGCGGAGTGCGTGGGCTTTGGCGAAGCTATTAGCAACGTCACCCTTGAGCCAAAGCCCTTAAGTTGATTAGCGGAGCAGAGTCCGCAGAGAACGTGGAGTGGAGTGGAGAGTAAGAGATAGTCCAACAGAGCGGAGGCCGCAGACTTGAGAGCGATAGGGTAGACTTAGTGTCAGAGAGAGATTTGGCTAAACCAAGTTGATATTCAAACTGAGTATCTATGAGTAATTGTACAGTATATATATATAAGTAGATAATCCGAGGAGGTCTGTTCGCTACCGGATTCAGGTTCTAGAATTAATATGTGAATTAGCGAAATGAAATGATGAATGAAATATCAAATGGAGCAGAGTAATGGTAAGCGGCCAGGGCCGCGGAGTCTGATAGTGACTTGCTAGAGTTAGGAATTGAAGTTGGACTGGGTGTGAAGCGGAGGCCGGCGGCATGCACATAACAGTTCCCGGTTATGGAGAACAAGGAGGACTGTGAGGATTACGAGGAGGATGGCGCCTCCGATTGCTGAGAGGATGGTGATCATTAAGTTGTCAGGGGTCATGGGTCTTTCGTCTTCACGGCTATGGCAGTTGAAGAGAAAGAAAGGAAGTCTCGAACTAATTGTTAGGCCTAGCCTGACACATGACCAATATTGACTAAGCAAATAAGAGAGCTGTCTCACATTCGGACAATCACTCTTGTATTGCATCGTCAATTAGTGCTAATCGTGGTATTGGCAAGGTATGGATAAACTTTAGTTCAAGACTGAGGATATACAGTGAGAACTACGTTACTTATATACTGAGAATAGGATTCTAATAATAGCATTCAATATGTGTCGTTCATGCAGTAAACAATGAGAACAACGAGTTAGGTGAGTGACCATCGCGAGCCATAGTACAAGAGCCGAAATCACCTGGAAATGTCAAGGCGACCGGTCCGATGTCCATGATAAGAGCGATGAGCACCGTAGATAAGATGAGATTAGATAGGCACTTGAGAGATAAGATAAGGAAAATGAAAAAATCATAACAGATTCTTGACTTCAAGCTAGACCACTACAGTGTTACACCGGCCAGTGAGACACCGAAATCAAAAGCACCCTCGGAATTGCCTTAAACGATACAAGGCGGATGATCGGAACCGGGACGATAAAGGTGTGACTATCAGTGTACATTATTCCCTACCAAAATTATTGCATTGGAGCAGGTTCTACCCATATCCAGGCTTATCAGTACCAAAAGTGCAAGATCAGTGATTTACAAGCCAGTGAGATGTGTCACATCACGCACGATAAACCAAATCGGGAAGGTAATCACCGATAATCAACATGCATCAGACACGTTACGAGTCAGAATCAGCCGACTCTTGCTGGCCAGCCTGATTTGGAAGGAATGTGATGTGACAACATAGTGCACCACTTCAGCAGCTCTTTGACTTCATCTCAATTCTTTCACTTGTTGTAATTGTTAAGCTGCCCGATTGTGCCCCATCTGATTCATATATACAATGTCATGGTATGCCAGGAATTTCAAGGCTCCAGAGGTATTATCAAGTCCAGAAATGTCAAAATATATTTCATTTTCAGCTATTTTACTGTAATCCAACATACAGACCAACACTATGATGCCTGCACAGCACCGGATGCTCTGATAAAGATACCTACACTCAATATGTTCTATTCAGAGAAAAGTCTGAGGGTATTGCGGTTCAAATGGCCCATTCCGAGCCTGTTGTCTCACTGGCCGGTGTAACACTGTAGTTCTAGTGTCCCCTACTCTACAGGATTCAATGGCTTGGATACAAAGATACTGATGAGGAATTTGCCTGGCTACTGGCCACCGAGTTCTTCGCAGATAAATTTATTAAAGATTTCCATCACTACTACCTAGACAAACCAGAACCATTAGCTAAGGTCACTATTTGAAAGTCCACCATACATTCCTTTTCACCACCACCGGATACACCCACCCAGGTTTAAATCCAAGACCTTTTGTGAAAGAGATTCCAATGTGGCATCAGTTTCTCATGATGTTTGTACTTGATAATTTTTCAAATACAAACCTTGTAAGAAATAGTGATAAGAGCATTTGGCTCAAAAAGACTCTAACCACTTCTATTTCAACCTCAACTATTTTTTTGCTTTCCTCTATCAACTTTATAAATTGTACCACTATCCCAGTTTCTATTAGCTTCAACCTTTTCAATTTCAAATTGAATCTACAAAAACTATTACAAATTTACTTTCTAATTGGGAATAGAACCTGTCAGCTCTGTTCTTTATTTCACTTCAGGCCTAATACTTCAAGTCTAAAAAAGTCAAATATATTTATGGGCCATCCAGACTCCAGCCATTTATACTGTAACATCAAGAAAATCTAAATAAAAAAATAAAAATTCAAGAGTTTAGACAACATTAGTACCAGATAGATCTGTCATTTTCACATTGTTCTCCTTCTCAACTTCTATATTTTGTACCAACACCAGCTCCAAATCCTTATACATCTTAACTTCACTTTCAACTTTCTCATCCTTCACTCATTTCTTAACCCTTATTTTTGCTATTGCCTGCTGAGAGCATTTCTTCTCTGCTTCCTCCTCTAGATTCAACTCAGGTATTAGTATCTTGATCATCACATCCAGATCCAGGATGCCAATGGATTCTGCTCCCAGAATCATGTCCTTTCAAATCTCCTCCTCCAAGTCTAATGGTTCATTTAAATCCTCCACTCTGTAACCCTCCTGATCCTTCAGTAATCTTTTCCACAATTGCCACTCCATGTGACATCTGCGCATGTGGTAGAAATCCCAACAGGTCTGCAAGAACTTGTTATAAGCTAGCATCTTCTTGTGCAATCCAGCAGCACCAACAGTTCTGATTCAGAAAGACTTGTTGAGGATTTTGTAATGCTTCAGGACTTCACTGAGAAGAAGATGGTCTCTGATGAAGCAAAGAAATATTTAGAGAATGCAGTTAACAAGGAGATGCTCCATGGACTGAAGCAGTACATAGAGGTTGAGCTTTTTCCTCACATTCATATGAAGCCTGGCAAAGGCATATCACTGTATACTGCATGACAATGGTTTCATCTTGAAGGCTTCCAATATATTGAACATAAGAAATCATTATATTATGATGGGCATGAGTGTTCTGATATGGTCAAGTATTGACAGGAAGAATTTCTGCCAGCTATGAAGAGATATCAGACACAGCTGGTTGAGTACACTGTAGGCAATGTTGCTGGAGAAGTGGTTAAGGATTATGGTGGAGAGCAGAAGCTGGTTCTTGTTGATGACAGCTCAAGCAAATGATGGGCAGACCAAAAGTTGGGTTCTTGATAGTGAGCAACCATTAAAGAAGAAGGGTGTTGGGCATGGGATTCATCAGAGTGAAACCCCTAACCATGACTACTATCTAACATATCCTTGCTATCAAGTTTGAAGATGATAAGAAATTTAATGGCAAGAATTGAGCTGCATTCAAACTAGCTATGCTGACCAAAGGCAACACTCATGGACTTATTAACTATTGGGAAAACAAAGTCACTATACCTGGAACTCCAATTGTGGCCCAGCTAAATCCCCCTCTCAATAGCACAATCTCAAACCAACTCAAATATCTCCAGCACAAAAGTGTTGTACTTGCATCTATCATTTACAATATCAAGGACATTTATAGCTTCAGACTCAAACCACTTGAGCCATCCCACAAGGTCTGAGCCTATCTCAAGGCTAAGTATGGTGCTTATTTGGACCTTATTCAAGGCCAAAGAGAAAAGACATTGAAAACAATGATCTACAAAGAAGGAGAGAAAGTCAGTGGTGATGGAGGATACATCAAAAAGATGAGGAAGCTCAGAAAAGAAGCCAACGACACTAATGCAAACATCAATGATGACCAGTTCAAAACAACTCTTCTGGACTCCTTCCCCAAATCCTGGGACTCTGTTATCAGTACCCTCTATGCCAAGAAGAGCTTGACTGTAATCACTGCATATCTCATTGCTCATGGCAAACAAATCATAGGATGGAAGGCTGCAGGTGGAAACATCTCAACTCAGGAGGATTCAGTTCAAGCACTATAAGCCTCAGTTCAAGTACTTACCCTACAGGTGCAAAACCTCATGGCAAAGAAGAATATGAGCACAAATTACTTTAACAAATCTCACCCCACTAATGACAACTGTAAGGGCATAGGTCATACCTTTGAAAAATGTTGAAAGCTAGGGGAGGATGTCAGGAGCAATATCTTCCCTGATAGAAGGGAAAGCAGAATGCTCTGCTTCTGAGCAGCTCAGATAATCTTGTAAATGCAAATCAGTCAGATCCCAGGTCTATCACCACAAACATCATAGCCTTGAATGCATCCATCAATAAGGAAACATTGGAGATGGTTCATTAAAAATTGGATAGGGAGAATACAGTGTTGATCATTAATAATCACAGTCCTGGGCTAGACATGTCACAGATATATGGTGACTGAGGAGTGTTGACTCACTTTGTGCGAAACAAAGATCATTTCTTTAACTATATCCCACTTAAAACATCAGGAAGTTTATCAAAAGTTGATGTCATATTGGAAGTCTTGGGAACTGTGACAGTCACTGTGAAGACAATGACTGGAGGTGTTGAGAAGATTATCATCTTCAGCAAAACAGTACACTGTCCTGACATATCAGCAAATTTACTATTGATAAGCTGACTTGACAAAGAGGGTTGGAAAGTCACCTTTAGGAGGGGGAAAAGCAGAATTCATGAACCCAACTGACATAGCCAATTCACTGCTTCCATGATCAATGACTTGTATAGAATCAATTGCACATCAGGAAAAACCTACTTTGCTACATTGAGCTATGTCATCTACATAGCCCTGGTAGTGTGGTAGCACTCACCTGAGAGTACATAGCAGTCTGTAGCATGCTGTATTATAGACTGTTTGCTACCGCATTGCTATTATATCATCAATGTATATATACTATATTGATATCATACCGGTATATACCTCAAAGTAATGCTTATAGTTGCTGCTTAATGCACTAATGAGAGGTTGCCTGAATGGTTTCATTGCATAGTCAGTCATACATAAGTATATCAGCCTGACTCGGACACAGTCTGAGATCCACCAATAGCAGCACTGTTTGTGACAGGTTCCTCCAGCACTCCCTCCTCTCTCTCATCCTCATCCTCATCCTCACTATCCATCTCTCTAGTCCAATTCTCCATATCCTTCTTAGCATGTGTGATGGCATCCTTATTCATATGATCTGCAGCGACAACTCTATTAGCTGCACTGGTATTCTTTCTGTATCAGATGTTATCAGTACAATCATCATAAAAGCAACCAGTACTGACCGATGATGTGCTCAGTAACGGGCAGAGCGCAAATGAAACAAGTGTCTAGATCATCAATCTAGATACTAAACCACACACACACACACACACAATCACCAATGTTTAAGTCCGAGGGTGAGTACAGTAGAAGCACTCATGGTGTACTTAGATAGTGATAATCAATTGGGTTTGTTCAAAGATAGCTTTGATTCAATTCTAAATGTATTTACACGAGATACACTAGTCATGGTAGCGAGGGATATGAATGTGGGGTTGGTAGGATACAGTTATGAGTGGTTCAGACTCGAATTGACTTCGTCTAGGAGAGCTTTTTAAGGCTTGACTAGAGAACACTTCAACAACTAACAATCAAAGACCTAGATGGTCTACAAAGAGTGCAATAGCTCTAGAGTACACAGACTCATTTACAACACAAGCACACACACTTGTAACAAAGAACCGAAGTTCTACAAAGAGTCCTTGACTCTACAAAGAACACACAGGTCCTGGCTTCAAGTACGCAACTTGCAAAGAGTCCTTGACTCTAGAGTACCCTGACTCTTTAACTGTTTGAACTTAAAAGTGTTCTATGGCTTATTTCACTTCAACTAGGCAACGTCTTCAGTCTGTGGTCGACTTAGCACATCTAGATCACTTTAGTTGGCTTTGGAGCATGAGGCCTTTGGATGCAGAGCAGTTCTAGGAACTAGCAAAGTGCAAACACAGGGACAACTCTTATTCCTTCTTAGTTCTTCTAGATTACTTGTAGTCGCCCTTTTGGGTTGACTTGGCAAACTTAAATTCACTTCAGTCGAGGATATGCACTTAAAACCAGTGATTGATTAGGTAGCTATAAGGCTACTAGCACAAATGTGGGAGGAATGCTTTCCTAGCATTATGTGTCTAGTCGCTGCTAATTTATACAATTCGTCGTCTAGGTATAGGAGCTGGTATCTAAAATAATTATGGTACAAGCTTTAGGTATCAATATAAACAATGAGTAATTAATTTACAAGGATTGTGCCTTTTTGCAGTTTCTATTCAGTTAGACAGAATGGCTATGGGTTATTCTATTGACAAGGAGTGCCCTTGTGGTCTGTAGGAACCCCTTGCTCCTCTTTCATGGCTCACCATGCAGTACATCATTCAATATTATAGATTGCACAGTATCTCAAGGATGTAACCATTAATCATGATCGATCGTTGGTCCGAGACTGTATTACTTTGATCACTGTGTGATCTAGTTGGTTATCTTGGTGCTGAGTAGTGGCTGTTCAGTTATTCCAGTGTTATTCATATTCTAGACTAAGTTCATCTCAAAATAGGATTTGTTCTGACTTAGCACTTTATTCCAGGTTTATTCAATGTGTTGAGGCAATGAGTTATATAGTTATTCTATGATTGCTTTGATGTTTGTACTTCATAGAGACAAGCCCCTGAGATTTGATTATAATAGTCTTTGTTTTGTATGGGGAATAGCATTGAATACTGAAGGCAAGTAGAGTTGACTCATCTAGATGTCGTCTCTAAGTCCATTCTTGTACTGGTTTGCTCAGTATCTTATGTAGTATTTAGCTTAACAGTATAAAGCCTCCACTATAGCCCTTTGTACTGCTTGTAGACTGCACTATTTGATTAAAAATTGCAAAATCTATGGGTAGCCTAATACCAAAGTGTATCACTGAGCACAGTTATGCCACTTCTTGCAGATGTTTGTCATAACTTTGGTATTTGCACTGGTCCAGTCCTTGACATCCTTCAAGAAATTCATGTAATGGCCTTTATCCTTGCTCTTGTTTAAGGTGCCTTGAATGTGTGACCCAGTTGACCACTCTTCAAGATAAAATTCAATCTAAAATATACATCAGCCCTGAATGAAAGGAGAAAAACCAAACATGAACCGCCATCAGAACAAGTGCAAGTGATACATTTGAAATAGGGTCAAAGTGGTCAGAATATTTCACCTCGAAGTCCTTGGTATTCTTGAACCAGGTGATGCAGATAGAGGAAAAGATAATTTTGTGCTCATAGGCATGGCTTAACATAAGGTAGATGAAATCCACAAGTGACAGGTTCCATGTGGGAATGACTAAGTGTTACTGTCATGGTCACACAGCAAAATCTGGGTGGGTGAAAAAAAAAAATTGTTTTGTGTATCTATTTCTCAAACAATACACAAATTAAGTATTAGGGTGAGCTTGATCAAACTCTTCAAGGATGTTTTCCAGAAGAACATGATGACTGTGGTACTTCTTGCCTGCCCAAGCCACTTTCTGGCCATTTAAACCCTTCCGGTAAGCATCCATAAAGTGATTTGAGTGAGTTGCAAACCTAGTAGTGAATTTGAGCGGGAATATTAGAGATGATCCAAAAATAGCATACTTCCGCATGCTTTTTAAGGGTACGGCATCAAGAGATTGAAGCACGTTCTGTTCAAGATTGTCCTCCTTGGTGAAAGTTGGACATAAGCAGTAGTGGGGAGCCGCAATGCCTGTTAGGGCAATATTGCTTGTTTATATTTGTCAGGACCATTATGAAGGGAGAAAGTGAAGCTGCAAGATTACAGCATGTTACTTCATCTTTTGGCCTAGATTAGTAGTGGTATATTCCTATCTGACAAATACCTTGGTTTTATACTTGTCAGAAATAGAATATTTTTTCTGCATTATCATAATCACAGGTGAATTTCTAGTATGCCTATAAAAAATCCAACATTTTCCTAGACCATTCCTGAGAGACCTTCAATCCAAGTAAATCATGTCTATAGTGCAGGAGGAAAGAGGATGATCCTCGCTCACAATCATGTCTACAAAATCCCGTCACAATCATCTCATGAATTCATGTGACACTTCTGTGATGAAGACAGACCGGCTGAGCCGATGGACGCACTCATGACGTGCTCACTTCGATATTCTCTCTCTCAAACATCCTCTGAAGCCATTCTATTCATCAGAAAGCAACCTTACCAGCACTTTGAAACCCTACACTGTGAAAAATCCACGTATTTCAATCATTATGGTCCGAGAGTACAAGCACAAGAAGAAAACTCACAGTACTTTACAGCAAGAAAGCATTCGGAAGGTGTTGGCAATAAAATCATCATCACACAATAAAGAGAACATCCCTCTGTCCATGCCCAACATAACAGTTGACCCCCAAAATGAAGTTCAGCAGCTAACACTGCATGGTGGTTTTGATATCTAAGGCCAAAATATTGAAACTGAAAGTTATTTATTTTTAGCAACATGTGAATCTAAAATATCTAATAAATAGTCAAAATATGTTCTTAATATTCGTGATTTTCTCAAGTTTTGAGGCAATTTTCCCAAATATAGAAAAGATATTTACAGTTTCTCTAATATATTTTAGACTCAAATATAATTAAAATAAATATCTTTCAAATTCTATATTTTAGGCTCAATTATCAAGACCATCATGCAGTGTAAAAGAAGCAAATGCTCATCTGAAGAAGAAAATTTGGATTGAGCATCAACGAGGGCGTCGTCATGACAAGAAAACAGAGAAGCTTGCCATAGAATTGAAGGAGATGAAAGAGAATTGATTACCAGGCATGGAGAGAGAATTAGAAAAGGCAAAGAGCGAGGTGGCATATGCAAGGAACGAGGTGAAAAGACTATGCGAGACTGCGAAAACACATGAGCAACAGATGCAAGACTTTCAACAGAGGCTTCAAGACTGCACTGAGGAGAAGCAGACATTGAAAAAGAAATGCAATCGTGCAGCAGTCACTCTTGCACGAGTGGTCGAATGAACAAGAAACCAGACACTGAAGAATTCAAGGACATTTACTATCATTCAGAAAGGCATATACACAGCTCAAGCACAGGCGATAGCGCGTTTTCTTGTGAGCAATGGATGCAATGAGAAGAAGGTCAGACAGGTTATTCAAGCAGTAGGTGCAATGATGGGGATTAAGGTGACCCACAAGATGAGCCAGCGGACAGTGCAGTGCTGCATCACAGAGGGAGGAATTGCTGCAAAAATTCAGGTAGCAGACGAAATGTCAAACACATATAGTATGTATCATGATATAGCTTCTGCAAAGTAAACTAACTAACATCCATTATTAGATTTGACATTCAGCAGTGATGGAACAACGCACAAGCATACCAATTATGAATCTTGAACCATGGCAATGCGAACATCTGAAGGGGACACCCCAAAGCTGCGTATACTTGGTGTTGATTCATCTGTTGATCATATAAGTGAAACACAGCTAAAAGGCCTCCAGTTGCGGCTCGATGAATGTGCAGACTTGTTTAATGCAAGCCCATTAGCCCTGAGAAAGCAAACCTCATTCAGTCGGGACGAATTCATTACCAAATTGCGTGAAACAAACAGGGATCATGCAGCTGACCAAAAAAAAGACCATGCTCTGCTGTGTGCCTGGAAGGGAGACGTTCGCAACCAACAGTTGAGGGAGAAGCATATTGCGAAGCTTCCTGTTGATGAGCTGATAATTCTTTTGATGGCTGAGAAGGAAAAAAAGATTGATGAGCTTGGAGGAATTGCGGTATGGGAGAACCTTATACCAGTGGATCAACTATGCCATGATAAAGAAATCCTCCTCGATCTCTCACACGAGCTTGGCGGTCAGGAGTATGAAATATTACCCAAGCCAGAGAAGTGAAATTTCGACTTATTCTTATGAGGTGGGTGCTGCATGCACAAGGATCTGAACACTGTTAAAGGTGGAGATAAGGCTATGTCAGAGTTTTGGAAGAACTCTGATCTTACCCCACCAGTTCTCCTTGCAAACAAGGACAATGCAGCTGTATTAGCTTTGGCTAGACCTGGGAGCTCATCATCTGCTGCCGAAATCCATGCTGAGAAGGTTTCAGGATGTGGAGGCGTAAAAACAACTATGCTAGGAGGGCTGTTATTCCATCATAAGGATGATAAAAAGAGACAGCAAGATACCTTTTCATGGTTCTTTTCCCAGCGGTTGGGTCAAGAAGTCGCATATCCAGGAACCAGTAGCACACGCTATCAGTCCAACTGTGATGGCACAGAGTTCATCCTTCTTCACCAAGACCTATTGATTGAGTTCATGGACCACATCTGTCATAACAAAGAAAAGGCGGGGCTCACAAATCTCAAAAAAAACTTCCTCACTGCAATTGAGGACTCTCCAACCATCACTGAACTCCTGATGCTCCTTGCTTACAGCCTGGTCTCCAGTCATCCCTACATGCGATATGTTCATGGACCAGGTGTAAGTGAAGTTAACTTGTTGGAGCTAGGTCCTCTTCATCAAAAAATAACTCAGCATTATGAAAAGATCATTGCAGATCCTGACCTGGTTATTGGACCCAAGGCAACATCTGCAACAGGGACATTTGACGGTAAACCATGGCACAACGAAAACATGTTCAAGGTTGTGCAAGAGTGGGTACCTAAAATTCCGTACTTGCACGAGATTTTCATTGCCTTTATGAAGGGATGTCTGGTAACATGGATCAGATTTACATCAGAATTCAAAGCAGGAGGAATGATTGATGGACTCACTGCTGAAGAAAGGGAAGCCGCATGGATGCCTGCAACCAATGACGTGAATGAAGGTGCTCTTGGGACATTACGAATCACAATGCGAAGGAAACCATGTCTAACACTGCACCAGTTCAATGTGCGCTTTATGTTTAATCAGAATGAAACCCAGGAATGGATGGACAAAGAACTCACCAAAGAAGACCATGCCTATATTCATTGCATGGCCCGAGATCTGGACAAGAGCAAGCCAGAACTGAAACAAAAATCAGAACAAGTCAATGCAGACAATGCAACAGCGGACGCAAAGTGAGCAAATATACAGGAACAGAAGCAGAAGAAGAAGAAAATAGTAGAAAACCTCCGCAATATTGTCCTTGTGCTGGAGGAGGATAAGATTCAGAGGCTTGGTGTCAAAGCCATCAAGGAGCAGCTTGATGTCTACCATCACTACGACTCCACTGTGCCAATCAAAGCACGACTGAATAAAACGGGGCCAGAAGGCCAAAGAGAACGAGTCAACACACTTTTGGGGGCTATAGAGCGAATGAGGGCATCTGGATTAACAGACCCAAGGCCAAAATATGATGAAAACACCTCCGAAAGTTTTGAAGGAACATCCAGTGCTGTAGGGGGTGATTATATCTATATTTTGGAAGAAGAGAAAGAGAAAGACAACTAATTATGCTAATGGTGGAGGCTATAGTTTGCTACATACATAAATTTCATCATTTCAATGCCTTCAAGGGTAGATTCAAGGATTCTGTCACAAAATTTTGAGGACTGCGCAGCAGAGAAGAGAGTAATCAATAAGTCGTTGCTGATCGATGGCTGGCTTCACATTTTGTGTGGCTGTGCACTTAGTCAGTGGCCGTGGACTGTACAGGCGATGCGGCTCCCCAGCAGTAGAGACATTTCGTGTACCCCCAACACTGCTCAATGAAATTAAGTTCACAGTGAAATTTTGGAAAGTATACCACCTCATATCCATGAGCAGCACAATGCTCTTGAAGAATGGACTTCTGATTAACAAAGTCTGGCTGGCAGTAAAGAACCTGACAGCAGCAACAATCTGTTTGACCTGCAGGACACTTGAAATTCTTGCACTGGGCAAGAAATTTCTTCACATATGGGTTTGGAAGGCTGGCACCCTTCTCATTATGTTCCCAAATGATCTCTTTTATGCCTAATGGTGCGACCTTGTGTGAGCAGATCTGTGCTGCAGAAACTGGTTATTGAGTTATTTTCAGCCTTGGATTGATTGTGAACACTCACACATCAAAGTCCTTAGCCCTTAGCCATCCGTAATCAGGTGAAACAAAATCCGCTGCCATCATTGAGACACCCTCACCCTTGGTGTATAGCTTTGCAGTCTCTTTCGCATGAACCCAGCATGTGAGGCATCGGTCATTTGCATAGAAAATAGATTCATCATGGCGCCATATGATAACAATCTTCCCATCGGGTGCAGCAATAAATGAACAAGGAATTTCTTCACCATTTTTATCCCACCACTGACACCACTGATCAAGCAGCACCCATTGCAGCAGAAATTTCATCTGACGGTAATCAACAACATCATCATGTTTGTGACCATCTGAGTACATTCCCTTTGGCTCCTTCTTCCACTGATACTGCATCCTATGCATCCAGTTCTGAGCCATGCACAGGGAAATTGTCTTCTTTGTTTGCAGTTGAGCTTGGACAGATGGCTGTGCCAGGTAATTGATGATATCCTGGGCTTTGATATACTTTCCAAGACCTTGCAGATGCAGATGGATCTCATCAGCGAGATCTTCATCCTCAAGAATGGAGCTGTTGTGTTTCCCATAGCATGCTGTAGGCAAAAAATCATTGGATTGGGCATGTTCAATGCACCATTCACAGAGATGACGTGCTAATAACAGACCCCATCCATGGGAACATGCCACAAGGTCCGAGGCAGCAGTCCAGCCCATATATCCCTGTGATATGTACAGTTGTAAAAACTGAAGCATCAACTTGAGGCATCCCCGAACAACCTGGTTAATGATCTTTGTTGGCTTAAACCCTCGCCCTGTGTTCCGAGGAGGATGCAGAAGCTGATTGATTCGTTTAATGGAACAATTGATGGCATCAGGATGGGGAATCATGTGTCATGACCCATGTGCATGTGCTTTTCCTTCTCTGCTTCTGATTCTCATGGATCACCAGCCCCCAGACAGGAACCACCTGGATTTGTTTGTCCATCATTCTCCCTGTCACCCAAATCCAGACCTCCCCATGCCAGAGCCTTGTCATCTTCCACCTCCACCTCCAGTGCACCCACAGGCATATCCAGAATCTCATCATTGACATCCATGAGAATGGCATCAACAGAGTCCGGAAGTGACCACATTTGAGCCCAGGCGTGCATGACTATCTCGTCTTCATCCTCAACCTCCTCGATACTCATTTGGTGGGACAGTGAGCCTGGGCTGGATGACAGTGATGCAGATTGGCTTCGTACAGAGGCGGATGAAGGGGTAATGGAATCAGCAGCATCGATGATAATGATCTCTGGTGAGGAAGATGTGCTTGGATGTTGGGATGCATCTTGACATGTCATTTTTGTCCTTAGCCAGTCCATCAATCTGGTCCCATGCTCCTTTGTGTTCTTTTTCTCCTGGGCATGATGCAAACACTGTGTACGCTCCAATGGTTCTGAGCCCAGTGGGCATGTCTTGAAATATTTTCCTCTCGCTATTGCCTTCTCCATCCCTGGCTTCTGAACCTGTTTTCCCACCAGCCTCTTTAAGTTATCCTTTCCAAGCTTTAACCTTCTCTCCATGACTGTTTCTGCTTACCTTGAGTCTTCAGAAAGCTCACTGGCAGCATATCTCATGTCTGCTGTGTGAAACCCTAGGCCAAAGTCTGTATGGTGCTCTTGGATGGCCAGAGGCTCTTCTGACTCAGTCTCTGGGCTCTCAGATGTGGATTCTGAGGAAGATTCGCTGTCAGAGCCATTTTTGGACTGCTCTGACTCCAAGAGTTCAGCCTTTTTCTGCAATATCAGTGAGTAAAGTTATATTCATGGCCACAGATGTCTCTGAACTCACTTTAGATGCCCAAGGGAAGTTCTTCGTCTGCTTATTCCATTTTAATTTAAGCATATGCACCGTCAACGAAGCTTGAAAGTTGGTTGAAGCAGGCTTGGTCGAGTTACCAGGCTGTATTACATAAGTGGCAAATTATTGAGGGTGAAATTTTGCAACCCATCACCAACCATTTCCTTTCAATGTTTTAGAGGTTTTTTAAAAATAAAAAATTTCACTCATACTGTGTCACCAGAGAGGAATTTTTTGAAATAGTAAAAAGATACATCTCATCTATCTATCTCCCTGAACCATTCTATGCTTTTATTTTGTTCCAAAATGTCTTCGTTGGGCAGCATTGTGGTCGAGCGTTGGTGTCATGATCAGCCATGTGGAACCTGTCACCTGTGGATTTTGTCTACCTTAAATAGATCCTGAGATGAGCATCAAACTTCAACTGCAAGTAAGAGAAATGAAAGTGCTTACCTTGTAGTGAAAAGCTGCATCTGTTGTGAGAAGTACATACTTGTCCTTATTCTTTATGACGGTACTCTTCTTGTCTGGAGATATAAGGCCAAAGGCTGGCATGACAAGAGGTCAAATACAGTCCTTGAGCTGGCCATGTGCTCATGTGCCACACTTCTGCATCTAGAACACTGTCAGTGGTGGCTCAACATCATATGTTATATATACCATGGTCGCCATTGGCATTGTCAGCTCGTATGAGTCCTCATATTCTTCACAGATCTCAACCCAAACCTGTTTGGCCATTTCATGAGATTTGGCACCATCTGGAAAAGGTTCCACTATGTATAAACAAGCTTCATACTGTCAAATGGTCTTGTGAAGCATGGCGTGACATTTCCCTTTGTAATCTTGGAGGTTCTTGCCTTTGGTATTCTTGACGAGAGTTGGCAGTGGCAGTCACTGTCATTTAGGGTCTGGAGATGGAGCATGGCTGTTGGTACTGTGAGGACATTTGCTGGATTAGGTGATAGCAGCAATATCATTGTTCTGAGGCTGAACTCCTAGATTAGCTTTGTCTTCATCAGAATTGACTAGATAATTGACAAACTCATCAGTGGGAGTTGTCAGAAGATGTGGTGTTGGACTGGGACTGGCTGGTCAGCTGGATGACTGTGGTGTAGGTGGCAGATGTGGATCACTGCATCAGCACAAGGTCTTGGGCATGTCAATGGAAACCACACCTTTCATTCTGATCTAGAAAGAATCAGGTCAGAATCAGTCAATAACAAACAAAAGAACATACTGCTGATGCAAAGATCATATTAGATTCTTCATCTTCATCCTCACTCTCCAGGACAGCTCTGGACCAACCATTATGCTTAGAGGCATAGTTGTTATCCAGCTCCTGCTCAAGATTTTCTAGATGTTCTAAAGAATAATAGTCAAGGTTGAGTACATTATCACAGAGAAGCACTGACTGTTGGTCTTATTGAGGAGAGCCCCTTTCTTTTGCAGAGCTTTCTCCTTCTGCACCAGTAGCCTCTTAAACTTTGCAATCTCCAATTCCTCAGCATTGGTATCTACCAGGGAGGTCAGTAAGCACATCACATGAGAAAAAAAACCATACCGAGCTGTTTTTGCTTCACAGAGACAGCCCAATTCTCTCTAGTGACTGGACACATAGGTTGCAGTTGTATTTTCATACCTTAAGCAGGTGCTGCAGGCTTCGAGACTTTCTTTGCATTTTTGGCAGAGTTCATGCTGGTGTTACGTGCATGCCGCTGGCCTCCGCTTCACACCCATTCCAACTCCAATTCTAACTTCAACAATTCTCTCTACCAGATGCCGCGGCCTCTAGCCACTTACCATTACTCTGCTCCATTTGATATTTCATTTCACTAATTCACATATTAATTCTAGAACCCAAATCCAGTAGCGAACAGACCTCCTTGGATTTATCTACTTATATATACATACTGTACAATTACTTGTAGATACTCAGTTCAAATATCAACTTGGTTTAGCCAAATCTCTCTCTGACTCTAAGTCTACTCTATCGCTCTCAAGTCTGCAGCCTCCGCTCCATTGGACTATCTCTTGCTCTATACTCCACCCTATGCTCCCTGTGGACTCTGCTCTGCTATCCAACTTCAGGGCTTCGGCTCAAGAGTGACATTGCTAATAGCTTTGCCAAAGCCTGCGCACTCTGTCGGACTCCATGTGTGCAATTGACCTTGCTCTATTTGGCATGTCCCTAACAGCTGGAGAGACAAGCCAAGACAGAGAGTGATGGTGGCGGTTGGAAACAAGGATGCTGTGGAAAATTGTAAATGAATTAGAGTCAACAAAAAACAGTGATTGGCTGACTTACTCAGCGCATGATAACACGATAGGCTACACAGCATGTTTGACAGCCACAGCACTCCCAACTCCTAAGTCTCCACTTGCTCTCATGGCACCAACCTGATGTCACACCTGCAGCATGTCTAAGCATGTAATTTTGCAAAAACCAATGAATTATGCTTAGGCACTATGTAGGCTTAGTGAGCTCACTGACAGTGCAAGCAGCATGAGAAGAAGCAAGGTCACTGAGTCAGAATGCCCTTCTGTCAGAAAAAGAAGCCACAGAATTAAAACATAGGACTTCATTGCTGCACTGTACCTCATGGGCATGCATGACAATAAGGCCAACTAGCAAGCTCGCTTGCAATAACATCCATTGGCATTGGGGATTCAGACATGGTGGGATGTGCTTGTACTCAGACCGAAGCTAATTTAGATAACTATGTGTCAACAATCAATGTCATGTAGGCCCTGGAGATCTGGAGAAATGATACCACATGAGAGATAATCATGAGAACCATTGGGTGTGGTCTAGAAATAGGCACCAGCTGAAGGGATTAGTGAGCAGACTAGAATTCTGATGCATCTCTTGGTTACCATATCTAGACTATGACACTGTCACCTTTGGAGCAGAACCAAGAACCCAGAATGATGTGTGATCAGTGATCATGTGTTAAACAGCTATTGAGTGCTAGTCTGTGGACAGCCTCTGCTGTTGGGCAAGTGACATTGATGCTGCCTAGTCCTTTGAGACTACTAAACAGAGAGAAAGCGATGCTCTGCCAAGAGAGCCATGACACACTTCAGACAAGGAATTATCAGCCGAAACCAAAGTATTTTACTAATAACCCATTTGTAACAATCATTCTCTTGTAGTATAAGTAGGGCAGATTTTCATGTATTAAAACAAGCTACCTACCCCCATGTACCGTAATAAAGTTTCAGTTTGAATCTGGACTTGTTGTGTCACATAAGAGTACTTTGGTTTTACTTAAGATAAGAATGAGATCCAGTGTCAGTGAAGCTGCACTTGTCTCTAGAGTATACTGAGAGGACTTGTGGGAACATTTAGCAAAAGAATTGTGTATTGTGAATTGAGAGTGCCAAGGGCCTCTATCACAATGAGTTTAGGACTCAAGCTTAGCAAGCTAGAGAAGGAATTGAAGTCATGCACAGTAGAACCTAGTGGCGCTTTGTTACGCACATGCTGCCAGCCTCCACTTCACACCCATTCCAACTTCAATTCCAACACTAGCATTCTTCACTATCAGACTCCATGGCCTCTGACCGCTTACCATTACTCTGCCCCATTTGATATTTCATTTAGCATTTCATTTTGCTAATTCACATATTAATTCTAGAACCTAAATCCAGTAGTGAATAGACCTCCTTGGAGTCTGACAGACTCCAACTCAGATTTATCTACTCATATATATACTGTACAATTACTTGTAGATACTCAGTTCAAATATCAACTTGGTTTAGCCAAATCTCTCCCTGACTCCAAGTCCAATCTCATCACTCTCAAGTCCGCGGCCTCCACTCTGTTGGACTATCTCTCACTCTATACTCCACTCCACGTTCTCTGTGGACTCCGTTCCACTAACCAACTTCAGGGCTTCGGCTCAAGGGTGACATTGCTAATAGCTTTGCCAAAGCCCGTGCACTCCGTTGGACTCTGCATGTGCAATTGATCTCGCTCTATTTGGCACGTCCCTAACAGTATATTCAAAC
>JAUEPT010000361.1:0-26431 GCA_030435635.1 Armillaria borealis | reverse complement strand
TTCCACATTTATTTAAACACTCTGCCCTCAATACTTCATTGCACATTTTCCTCTATACATATCACCTCAGATTCATGTTTCCATATTGATTCCCCACTCTCAGACTCAGTTTCATACATTTATTTCGTTCCCTTCACTCAATTCACTGGGATTGCTGTCTATAGACATTTTCTAATCTCATCTCATGTTTCTATTACAGATTCATGGTATTCATATCATATCTGTTTCCATTCTCTCTTGTTTTGAGAGATCCCTACCAGCTTACAGCCAGAGCTACTAGTACTCAACTACCAGCAGTACTACTTTGCTAACTGAAAAGTCACAGTATATATTTGCATATAGAGGAATTGGTTTACTGCACAGAGGGCCACTGAACCCACTCGCACACATGATTGCCTTGATTGTCATGTTATCACATTAATTACTCAATCTCATTCTGAGTTGGTGTTGCCATTGCCATGAAAGTTTAGGCTCATCAATGTAGCCTCCACTCAGTTTCGATTATTTCTTCTTCCTTGATCATGATGAATACTGGTGATGTGCTCAATAATGACAAGTGACAAAAGACTAGTGGGCCAGCAATGAACACCAACTAACATTAAACCTCTCAAAACTCTACACTCTCACCAATGTACTGAATTTAGGTGGTTTGAGTACAATAGAAGCACTCTGCAGACTCAATAATAAAGAGAAGTTGTTCAAAAGACATTTGATTCATTACTATGAGTTTTCAAGCATACTACCCACACTAGTGGGATGGATAAGACACAATTAGGTGAATAGTGACTTGGTTTGAGCTACTGTGCTTGCTGGGACTATGACTGCTTCAAACTATTGGCTTTCTTGGCTTGTAACTACTTCCTACAAGTGATAAACACTTGACTAGTGGCACTCTTAGTCTAAGAATAATACTTTAACTTCAAGAAACTGCAAGAACTAACTTCAGAGCACTCTTGGCCTATACAGGACACAATAATAGACTCAAAGGGACTTCAATTCACTCAATACTATAGGTAACTTGGCAACTAGTAGCTGCTTCACTGAGGTTAAGCACAAAAGCCTTTAATTGGAGCACTAGATACTAACTAGTCTGTCACAATCACAAGGATGGCTTGTCTGCCCATGCGTGCGCCTATTCTACTACTTATATACTGTGAAAAAGAGATACAAAGAGATATAAACAGCTACACTAGTGGGGTATTATCGATAAGGATTTCTTGGCTAGTCATGAAATATCATAAATAAACATGCAATAGTTGGTCTAGAAACTGCTGCTGGACAACTAGTGAGCCATGGAGCTCAGCTAATGAGTTTATTTCATGTTCTTAACCCAGCAACATGCCACTAGTGCCAAGGATAAACTACTAGCTATGCTTTCATGTTTATAACCACAGTTGGCCATGATTGAAAGTGCAGCTAGGCTATACTTGTGCTGATCATAATAGATCTAATTGCACTAGCCAGATCTAGATGCAAGATTAATCTATTGCTAATTCATTTCTAAGTCCTGCTTCAAGATTGCCACCTGACTAGTTAATCTGACTTAGGCATTTTTGCCCAGACTGGCCTACTAGTGACTGAACTTCACAAGATTTGTGTAATCTGCTTCTTGTTTGGTGTGCTAGTTATATTACTCATCCACTAGTAGCCTTATATTAATTAGTCCAGCTAGCATTCAAGTTACTAGTAGGGCCAGCTGATAGATTTAATCTACTAGTGGTATTGCATCTAAGTCCTGGCTTCACTAGTTGTATACTGCTGTAACTATCAGCTCAAAGCCTCAGCTATAGTCCTTTTATTATTACTAGTATAGGATAGATATGCAATTGTATTGTTACAAAATTGCAAAATCTAGATGTGAACATGTAGACAGCATATCGCTGGTAGCTTCACAAAGCCTTGGATGGTAGCATTTATATCTGTTAATTGCCACAAATTGAGTTTCAATCTATTTTTTATCAGACATAAACGTAGATATTGACCTACAGTACCTAGTTATATCCATGAGTGCTATGGTCTACATTGTGGATAACATCCACAGAGCCCATTGCAGGCTTTTGCTATCGGAATATTTTTTCAAAATCCTGCTTTTGCAGCTCATTTTTATGCCTAAAAAATGTTTTCTATTCTATTTTACGGGTATCTAGACATTTGGTCATTTTGCAATCATCCTTTCTTTTACCAAGCCTCCCACATGACATTATCACTTAGCATGCAGCACTGCCTCACTATATGTGCACATTCACAAATCAACAAGAAGTTCAACCTTGATCTCATTTTCATTGTTCCATATGCATATTCCATATGATGTTGTTTATGTTTCTGACTATTTTCCCTAATCTTATCATGGCATAAAATATTACTTTGTCTCTGCAAAACACCCCCATTTTCTTCACCAATCTTTTTGCCCACATCTCCTAGTTAAATTGATTCATTGTGTCAATACGCAACTCATTTATATTATGATAGCCTTTTTACATGTGTTATCACACTGTCATTGAACACTCTAAAATTTATGTACACTTGTAATTGACTACTAAGATGTATAGGCAAGCAAATTTAGCAGCATGTGATGACACTCCTCTACTGTCCATGCCCACTCCCTTTGCATTTCTGCATCGTTGCCAACAGAATCTCCCCACCATACCAAGCCAGCAAGAGGAGAAACATGTCTGTTCTGACTCTGCTTGGCCAAAACCTCCCAATCTCCTCCTAGTTCTCCCCTGAATTCATCCCTGAGAAAGCCTTCAATGTCACCCACATTATGCTATTCTAGCTACATCCCCTTCCATCATGACCACCACTTGTCTGTAAACCTCTGTAATCCAGCAGGCATAATCATTGGCTTCACTCACCAGTAGAACTTAATCCATGTTGCCACCTTTGCAGGGCAGCTGGTCAACAGTAGCCTATGTTTTGCTCTCTTCAAATCCTTGAATCCCCCTCTACCTTCTTAGACAGTCCAGCAGCCCAAGATGTCATTCCACTGCTCGCCCAGTTTGTACCTCTCCAGATACATCTTTAACTCCTCAAACCACTTATTCCAACATTCTCTTTCCAGCAGAGGAAGATCCGCTGCTGTCAGTGGGAAAGGTGGAGTCTTTGCTGTTCGAACAAGGGATGTAGGCTGCAACAGTGCTATTGGGGAGCCTGGAGGAGATGGCAAGGGTGATCTTTGAGGTGAGTTACTGTCCACCAAGTCTTCATCAAAATCACTCAGTGCTCTACCAGGGCTAGGCTTATCATTCAGTCCATCTGTTGATAATACATCAAATAAGTGTTGAGAGAGTGACTTATATACCATAGGGTCTATAGAAAAATGTGGCAACTCTTACTGCAGTGCAGGATCAATGTTGGGTAACAACCCCATACCTGTTGATAGCAAACTCAGTGCTTGACTTGACATCACCCTTGGTTGCACAGGTGCCTTTATTTTCTCTACCTCTGCATCTCTCAGTATCGCCTTGTTGGTGACATTCTACAATGGCTTCATTTTACCTTGCTTCGCTGGGTGCCCATCATCTGCAATCTCAGAGTTCTTGTCCTTTGCTTTCTTTGATCTCTCTTCCACTGCTGCATCATCCAGATCTGGCATGCCCACATTATTACTGCCTGACATTGAGGAGGTTGCCTCCATATCATCCAGCTTCTCTATAGCACATGCCTGCATCTCTTCTGGAGCTAAAGACAATGTCAATATCAAACTATTTGTAAATCTGGCCACACTTATTGTAGCAGGTCTTCACGAACACCACAAATAGCTCCATCAACTTTGAATGGCCCTTTCCTCTGCCAGCATCACACCAATCCTTTGGTTGGGGATCTTTATTCCACCTATAATTCAACCTGCATAGCTAAAGTTAGTGCTCCTCAGCTCATCTGCAATATCAAAGAGACTCACGAAACACTGTCAATCTGTCCTCCTTGTCCTGGGTGTGGACCCACAATCAAGAGTGTGACATTTGCCATCGTACCTTCCCTAAGGTCTAGACCCATAGATATGCCACAGCTGCAATGTTATCTAACACCTTGTAGAGCTATCAATATCTGACTTTATCTGTAGAAAGCAGTGGGCCTACCTTGCCACCTCCTCCAGTGTGAGAGCCACTGTCAGTATCACAGTACTCACTGCCTCAAGCATCACTTTGTCTCCCTCCACTCCTAAACTCACAGACAGCCCCTCCAACACTGGCTCAGCCTTTTCTTGCCTCTCCTTCTTCTTCACCTCCATTATCTGCTCCTTTTCTGCTGCTGCTTTCTGCTTAAACAGGGCCCTAATCTCTGCTAGCAGCTTGTTGAAGTATTCTTGGGTTCATTAACTCTATTCTGTGGTCCAAAATCTTTCTGCCAGGCCACTACTTATAAACCAAGTCGAAAACATGTCTTATACAGCACTGAAAAATGATACCTTAGACGAAAGCTGCACCGCTGATGAGCCTCCAGGCTCTGTACACTCAGAATTTACAGAATTTACACACTAATTGCCACTTCTGTCCATCCAACAGACTTTCAGTAAACCAAAGATTGCACACAAGTTGATACTTTGAAGCCCATAGCCACAGGACAACACTAGGACTCAGCTCACACAGACGTGCAAGGAACGAGCTCGGTATTCGTAGAATGATGGTACAGGTGGTGGCAGACTAAAGAGAGGGAAACGTACGTAGCTGCCTATCTCGGTCATCCGGCTACCTCCGGTAGATAACTGATGTCCTCGGTTACAATACTACTTTTATGCTATGGCAACCACTTCTCACACACTTTGTTATCCATCTCATCTCATTACACATCATAATTGCCATATTCTATCATAGCAAGATACCTCAGCCTTGTATGCTAGAATTCTACATGAAAGGTGTCAGTTGACACATAATGAAAACACAGTATGAGCGTCAGTTGAAAATATTTAATTTCCCAGGATTATATGATGTATTAGTCAGCAGCCTAACTTATAACATCATCAGAAAATCCAGCTGACCCAGAAATTAAACCTAAGATTTTTATCAATATCACATGACTTTCTCAAGCAGACATGCTAACCATTATACCATACAGGCATTATATATTTATATATTTATGTTTCTATATGATCTTTCTCTCTCATATTTATAATATCCCAATTGGGCCCTCCCTTTGGTGCACTTTTTTTTCTTTATTGGGCTGCTCAAATCAGCTTATCAAATGTGCTCAAAAGTGGCTGTGCCCTGCCATTGATGGCATCAATATCAGGCTATTGTTACGATTTTTACATTTTTCTTATCTTATCCAAGTGCTGATCTTATCTGGATCTTATCGCATCTAATCTCGATGCTTATCCAAGCAACCACGGTCACATATCCACATCCCTGAGATCCCGGAGCGCTGCATCATGTATCTACTCCAGTACTCCACTAAAGCCCCAACAACTTGTGCCCAGACACCAGTACATCCCCAGACTCTCCGGATAGTCTCATAAACACCGAAAGACACATAATAATAGTATTCACAAAACAGTATATAAGTAGTGTAGCTCTCGCTGTATATTCTCCAGCTTTGAGCTAAAGTTTCAATATACTGAACTTACTCTCAGACTCACTCCTTGCCTAGACAACTAAGTGTTTATCTCAAGAACTACTGTTGGCAGACTTTGACACTCATTGGGTGACTGTACAAATGCGATACAGCCCTCTGTTTAGTCTTGTTTGTTTTACCGGAGTCCGGGTCTAACAATTAGCTTGAAGCTGCCTACATTCCCTTTCTTCTCAACGCTCATACGTTGAACTAAACTGAATGCAATTCACCACCGATTTCTCTACCCGCACTCTCATCGCTATAGCCGCCACTGCACTTAGCCTTATGGGTGCTCTCACCATCTTCCTCATCTACCGAACGTACCAATACAAGATTAGGCAATATCTATGACCTACCAACATCCAAGTGGTGCTTTCTTCCGCCACCCATACCGGTTCACCACCCCTTCCACCATCGCCCTTGAACAGTATGTCGCAGGAGCAGGAGACTGGGAGACTCTCCCCTCAAACCTCACACCTCAGCCTACCAGATTCCCTTCCCTCGACCTCCCAGAAGAAACATTGTTGACTTCACTTCCTGACCTTCCGGAAGAAATCGAAGTCATCCCTTCAATCCATTCCCCAAGGTCCACCGTCTCCCCCTTCTCCAGTCCCAAGTTCCCCCTCCAAGAAACTGGAATCCCTGTTGTCATCCGGTCTAACAGAGAGACCAGCGACGATGACTACAGACCCCACTCTCCCACCACCTCAGAATACAGTGCCTGGCTCCAAGAAAACTGCCTCATTGTACACCATGACAGACTCCCTTGACATGGCACCTGGTCACCCCCCATCCATGATGACACCCCACGCCCCAATTCTTCCATGCTCCCTAGAAGCTGCACCCCCTCTCCCTACCTATGATGAGCTTCTACAGCAAGTCGCGAGGCTGTGGCAAGAGAAGAGCTCGCATGACTCACTTCACACAACAACGAAATCGAGCAGACCATCGCATGCGATAGAACCATTACCAAGTTCTACCAGCGCGCAGGTCACCCACGATTGGAGAGTGAGACAACCACTCAATACTGGCAGCGACAAACCGCCAGTCGCGCCGAGACTGACACCATCAACGAGGTCGAGGCTGAGGCCTACCATCAGCATCCTCTCCGGTTCGAGCCAATCTGGCTCAAGCAATACCGAGAGTATCATGCCCACCAAATCGAGCAGGAACTCCCTGGAGTCTCTATCACTACGTGGATGGTGCAGCGAACATACCCACCAGGCAATACTGACTCCCGAAGAGCGGGAAGGCTTATACACGAGTATATGGCGTTCCAAGTGAGCAGAGCTGCCCATGACAGCGACTTGGAGGCATTCGGAGGCGGGTCAGGCATGGAGGCAAGCGGATCCAGCGGAGCAGGAGGATATTATTAGTCACAGCACAGATGTCCAAGCAACCAGTATATTTAATGAAAGATACCCCAATTATGCCTATTACACCCCCGCTCCATACAGATCTCGGTTCCACCAAGAACCACTCCCACAAACCCCCCCATGACAAAAACCCAAGCCGAGAGGCCGAACCATTCGGCTTCATGCGGCATCCGGTGCTGATATGCCGGTGGATGTCCCACCGGATGTTCCGCTGGATGATCATCTGGATCAACCTGACAAACCTGACCAAAAACTGGGTGGTTCCAAGAAAGATGGGAAAAGGGTAGACACTGGGTTCACCTATGGAACTGGGGCAATTAAAGGAAGCCCACCACCCAATTGCTACGCCGACCCCATTGCCTGAAATGACGAGCGCTGGTCTCTACCAGGCACTCCCCACAAACTTGAACCTGACAATGAGCCACCCAACCCAATAGGGGCAATGAGTGAAGACGCACCCTGGATCGGGTGTAAACCTGATCTAATTCGAAAACCCCTACCCTTCACAGGAGATGCCGATGACATTGATAGATTCGTCACAGACTGTCAAATGTACTTCCAGGTACATAGCGCCTATATGTGGCTTGACCCCTACTGGGTCGCCTTCGCCCCCTCCTATTTCGAGAGGAGGGCCAAAGATTGGTGGACTCTGCAACTAGCAGAGCTCTACAGCTCCACCTGGGGAAAATACCGGTTTCCTTCTTGGTACGCCTTTGTACAGGCTGTCAACAAGAAGTTCAAGGATCCCGCCGTCGAGGACAAACATAAAGCCAATATGTATGCCCTTCGCATGACCGGAAGTATGACCGCAACAGAATACTTCCTGGAGCTTGAGAAGTTCGCCAAAAAGGCTCATTTGTGAACCGACATCGAAGATCGTGGCCACATGGTCATGGCACTACAACAAGGAGTCCCCACCTCCTACACCAGTATGATCTCCAACATAGGGATAGGCATTCCGGTTGGATACGACCAGTGGAAAGAACGCATCGAGACAATGAACACAGAGAGATTGCGAAAGCAAGCTCTCGACATCGTAGGCAGGATGTATCAGCCACACCCTGATAACCACACACAGCCAAACGCCGGAGCCTCCAAGGGGAGCTCTGGCACAACAACTTCCTCGGCTGACAAAATGACAGGCTCTGGAGTTACCTATGGCGGAAGGGGAAGGCCGATGGATATCGACGCCATGAAAAGTGGGAACTGCTTCAGATGCGGCGAGAAGGGGCATATCAGCAAGAACTGCCCATTGCAATCATGGAACAAAGGGAAGAAGCAGGAGGTAAGAGCCTCGACGACCGAGCCCTCGACAGGCTCCAAGATCGAAGAGGTAAAAGACGCCGCCAGGAAGTAAGTGATTCTACTTACTCGGCGAAAGAGGGAGCTGGTACGCATTCTAGTCATAGTGGCCGGACTTATTATTCTACACCTGTAGTAAAGTTTTGTATTCCGTCTACGCTGCATTCAATACTATTCACTGAAAGTCATTCAAACCAACCCTGAATGGAATCACACAATAGATATGCTGTCCTTACAATGGACATTGACACAGTCTCAATCGCTTCAGACGACGAAGCCGGGGACGTGACTGAGAGCTCTGACAGCGATTTACCAATGTTGTCGACAGATAATCACCTCACAAGTAGCTCATTATGAGTGAAAGTGCCAGGTGGAAAGCCACCTACCATAGTGGTACCTATCATAACAGCTAGCCCTCGTGCTAGACTGGATGGGGCAGGGGAACCAGGTCCAAACTCACCCCCTGAACAAGCAGCTCCCTGAGTGGAGAAGACTGCAAGGACAGCTGATAGGAAGGAAGCTGCTAGCGCCCAGGCAGTGAAAAGGGGGCACTTGGTAGTTATGATCGAAGTACCTGATGAGGAAGATGATACCTCATTTATACTACAGCAGAACAAGGTTGCTGTAACCGATGCAGACGCATGCAGGCCATCCCTGAAGCGAAAAAGTCCTCTTATAGAAAAAGAGGCAGAATGCCCTATTGGCAATGATACTTCGGTATCAAAGGGTCGGGAGGCTGCGAAGCACGCGCCCCCAATGGTAGCACCTCATGAATGGTTGAAACCCTTCAAGACCGAATGGACTTGGAGGGCTATCAAAGATGCTAAGGATGAATCCACCGCTAGAGCCATACTGCTCAACTGGATTCATAAAACCCAAGCGGAGGAAGTTGTAGACAACCTCCTTGAAGGTCTTCGTTCATCAGAACACTTCTGCACCCTTGAATGGCTTGACAAACTTTGCAAGCCTAAACAATATTTCATTCGCACCCAGAATTCTCCTTCAAGCCTCCTACTCCCCATTACGCTCGAAACACTAGAAAACCCAATCACTATACAAGCAAAGGCACTCGTTGACAGCGGCTGTACCGGGAGTTCCATTCATCGCGACTTTGTCGAGAAATATGGAATTCCAGTTCGAAATATGGCTAGCCCTATCTCTGTTTACAATGCTGATGGATCCCACAACAAGGCGGGAGAAATCACAAACTACGCTGAGCTCCGACTCAAGATTGGAGACCATAGTGAAAGGATCGACCTTGCTGTTACTGATCTTGGCTCGAAGGAAATCTTTCTAGGATATGATTGGCTAGTGTGTCACAATCCCATTATTAATTGGACCACTGGCAGTGTAACCTTTGCCCATTGTCACTGTGTGAGAAATCGCTTCATACTCCCCAACGCAGACCCTGATGATGAATGGGAACTCGAAGAGGGCGAAACAATACTCACCGTCGACTTTGAAGAGGCCATTGAAATCTGTGCTGTTCATAAAGCTAATGAACTTGCTGCCAAAGCCAATGAAGGGAAAGAAAAGAAACCCTTCAAAGAACAGGTCCCCGAACACTATCATGACTTCAAAGACCTGTTCGCCAAGGAAAGCTTTGACGAACTACCGGCTCACAAGCCCTGGGACCACACCATTGAGCTTGTCCCCAATGCCAAAAACACACTTGACTGCAAGGTTTATCCCTTGAACCATATCGAGCAAGAAGAACTCGATAAGTTCCTCGATGAAAATCTTGCTTCAGGACGAATCAAACCATCCAAGTCGCCCATGGCCTCCCCATTCTTCTTTGTTAAAAAGAAGGATGGAAAATTATGTCCTGTCCAGGACTATCGCAAACTGAATGAGATGACAATCAAGAATCGTTATCCCTTGCCGCTCATCTCTGAGCTAATGGACAAACTTGGAAGTGCCAAATACTTCACCAAGCTAGACGTATGCTGGGGATATAACAATGTACGCATCAAGAAGGATGACGAATGAAAAGCCACGTTCAGAACAAATCACAGTCTCTTCAAACCCACCGTAATGTTTTTCGGGCTTACCAATTCACCTGCCACGTTCCAATGGATGATGAATGATATCTTCAAAGATCTCATTGCAACCGGCAAGGTCACCATATACCTTGACAACATCCTGATCTTCTCGAAAACTCTAGAAGAGCATCAGAAGCTCACTTGCTATGTCTTAGAGCTATTAAGAAAAAACAAGTTATTTCTGAAAGTCGAGAAATGCGAGTTTGAGGTACTAGAGACAGAGTACCTCAGGGTAATAATCAGCGAAGGCTCCATTTACATGGACCCTGTCAAAGTTGCTGGCATCATAGAATGGCCTACTCCAACCAAGAAGAAAGAGTTACAATCATTCTTAGGCTTCACCAATTTCTATCGACGCTTCATCAAAGATTACAGTGCAATAGTACGCCCAATGATGCACCTCACAGGAAAGGAAACTTGGACTTGGGGAACTGCACAGCAAATTGCATTCCAACATCTAAAACATCAGTTAGCTACAGATGTTGTCCTAGCCATCCCAACAGAAACAGGAAAATTCTGTGTAGAAGCAGACTCCAGTGAGAGTGTGATTGGCGCCATGTTGTCCCAAGAATAAGATGGAAAATGGAGGCCAGTAGCCTTCCTCTCAAAGGCATTAATAGTCACGGAGCATAATTATGAGATCTATGACAAGGAGCTACTTGCAATCATGCTCATCCTCGATGGATGGAGGCACTACCTCATGGGTGCTGCTGTCGATTTTGAGATCTGGACAGATCATCAAAATTTACAGTACTTTCGCAAGCCTCAGAAACTCAACCGTCGACAAGCATGATGGGTAACTGAGCTGGCAGAGTACCATTTTACTCTTCACCACAAACCAGGCGCTTCAAACAGAAAGGTGGACCTCCTTAGTAGAAGAGTGGATCATCCACAAGGACAAGATGACAACGATGAAGTGACAGTCCTAGCTCCCGAACACTTCTGGGCCATGATCATGCCCACCACCGATGAAACCCATGAACACATCAAAAGCGCAACCTGCAGTCATCAGAAGTGGGACCAAGGAATTGCTGGTTCACTCAATCATGAGAGGGGCATTGAGGAAAGAGATGGCCTCTTATATCACAACAAAAGGATCTATGTTCCCCGCGACTCCGCTGTAAGAGGCAAAGTCATATCCCGCTGCCACAACCATATCACGGCAGGACATCCAGGCATCGAAAAAACAAAGGAGTTAATCCTTCGTGACTATTGGTGGCCCAAGCTTAAAAGAGACGTGGAAGCTTATGTCCAGGGATGCGAAACTTGCACAAGAACCAAAGCAAGTACTCAGGCTCGACGAGCACCGCTCCACCCCAATGAGATCCCATCCAAACCCTGGACACACATCTCGGTTGACATGGTCACCGGCCTTGTCCCTTGCAAAGGACTCGATGTCATTCTAGTCATTGTTGATCGCTTTTCCAAAGCCATCATCCCAATTGCATGCAAAACGACACTCTCATCAGAAGGATGGGCTAAAATCCTATGTAACGAAGTCTATGCCAAGTATGGAATGCCAACCACAGTCATCTCTGACCGAGGGCCACAGTTCGTGTCCAAGTTCCTCCAGGACTTGTACAAAATGCTCCAAATCAAGGGAAACACGTCAACAGTGTTCCACCCACAGACAGACAGACAGAAAGAACAGGTCAATCAAGAAATTGAAAAATACCTTAGGATATTTATCAATTTTCAGCAAACCGACTGGCCAGAATGGCTACCACTGGCAGCATTCCAATACAACAATAGGATACACTCTGCCACTGGTAAAAGCCCTTTCTTCATTAACTACGGAAGAAACCCTCATATCGCACCGGACTCTCACTCACATGCACTGCTACGCACCCCTGCATCCGAAAAATTCCAGACAGAAATGAAGCTTATTCACAACGAGACAAAAGTTGCTCTCACTAAAGCAGCAGAACAAATGAAAACACAGTACGACAAAAATAAGAAGGCCAACATCACATACCAGCCTGGAGACAAAGTCTGGCTTGATACAACAAACCTCCACCTCACCAGACCCAAGAAGAAACTCGATGACAAATGCGTCGGCCCCTTCACTATCATAGAAAAATGCGGCCTCTCAGCTTACAAACTCAAGCTACCGCCTACCTGGAAAATATACCCAGTCTTCAACGAGACCCTCCTTAATCTATATGTATCACCCACTTTCCCTAACCAAAGCCAAGAGCCCGCACCACCTCCTGATATAATCAACGACGAAGCCTACTATGAAGTCGAATCTATCCTAGACCACAGAACCCGCAAAGTATACAGACCAAAGGATAAAAAGACGGGCAAATACACAACAAATGTAGTCACTGACTACTTTGTCAAATGGAAAGGCTATGGTCCTGAGGACAACCAGTGGACAGTTGAAAGGGAACTGGGCAATGCAGAAGAAGCGATTGCTGAATATCTCAAAGGAAGGGGAGACATCATCACCGTACAAGCCATCGTTGCAGACTTCGAAAAGAAAATAGTCATTGTTGATGCTATCAAAGCAGATGACTGCTGGAAATACCTAGTCAAAAGACAACTCACACTCCCATATTGGGAATTCGAAGAAGAAATCCCAGAACTAAAGGATCTAATCGACGACTATTGGTACATGAACGACCAAGAACGACCAGGCGGGGAAGACGACTGCTAGGATGGAAAAGAAAGGGGAGGCTGAATGTAAAGCAGTCAGGACACCTGCCTTTAACAAGGGGGTAATGTTATGATTTTTACATTTTTCTTATCTTATCCAAGTGCTGATCTTATCTGGATCTTATCGCATCTAATCTCGATGCTTATCCAAGCAACCACGGTCACATATCCACATCCCTGAGATCCCGGAGCGCTGCATCATGTATCTACTCCAGTACTCCACTAAAGCCCCAACAACTTGTGCCCAGACACCAGTACATCCCCAGACTCTCCGGATAGTCTCATAAACACCGAAAGACACATAATAATAGTATTCACAAAACAGTATATAAGTAGTGTAGCTCTCGCTGTATATTCTCCAGCTTTGAGCTAAAGTTTCAATATACTGAACTTACTCTCAGACTCACTCCTTGCCTAGACAACTAAGTGTTTATCTCAAGAACTACTGTTGGCAGACTTTGACACTCATTGGGTGACTGTACAAATGCGATACAGCCCTCTGTTTAGTCTTGTTTGTTTTACCGGAATCCAGGTCTAACAGCTATTTTCAGTCAAAATGGGCATTCAGGCTCATTTGGGGCTTTCTCAGGCTACTGGGTGGGTCAGAGGATGGTACTAGTATATGTCTAAACATAAATAGCATTAAAAAAAACCCTCTGGTGAGGTATGAGGGCCCTGGGGAGTGGGTAAAAAGGGTAAAATAATAAAAAATAACAGAAAATCACATAAAATTTGTGTTTTAAAGGTTCTATGTACATCGGATCACTTCAAAAACTTGACCAATGAATTCCCTGGCCTTGAAAACCCCTAAACAACTCCTCTACAGTACATATGGCACATTTTATGGCTAGGGATAATCGAGAAATTTAGCTTTTTATGATGCTGCGTGCATTGGATTGCTTCAGGGATATTACCAATCGATTTCTACACTATGAAGACCCCAGAATATGTCTTCATATGCTATATATGACTACCAGAATGCAATGAAAAATGGGGGATTGGGGGGTACATATAGTATATTTTGATTTCTAGCTATCATGCTAGTCTGGGGACATTTCCAATCGATTCCTTGACCTTGAAAACCCCCAAATGACTCTTGGTTTCATTTATGGGGCCTCAGTATCAATGATAATAATGATATTACAGTTTAGGAGGAGTATATATGGAAACTCACATTTCTGGGCCTCAGAAAATTTCGGAGTTGTTACCAGTAGATTCCTCAACCTTAAAAACCTGCAGAACACCCCAGGAGTACATTACAAACCTTCATAATTCATGATAAAAAGGGTGATAGTGAAAATCTCTGAAATATCATATAGCTCACATTTCTGAATATTGGGAAAGGTAATTCTAGTACTAAATAAGTGATATACATTGTATAATAGTGGTTACAAAAGATCAGGATAATCAGAAATGTATTGGCAGAGATATAAGCAGATCTTTCTGAAACTGTAGAGGAGCACCCTCTAGATTTTGATGTTTTGATGATCCTATGGCCTGGGGACTATTAGATTCAGATTTATAATGCCAGTATGGTATAGTAGTTAGCATGTGCACTTTGGCTATGTCATGTAATATTATTAAAAATCTTTTTAAGGTCTTGGATTCAATTCCTGAAGCTGCTGGATTTTCTAGTAATCACATGATATGGTCTGGAGTTCTGTGCTGACTAATATGCCATGCAGTACTGTGAAAATACCATATATAAGCTGGTCTGTCCACTGACACTAATTCATACAAGCCTATATCCCGTGTCATCATCATGATTGCTGGACCCTCGTACCTCAGGTCACAGCAACCTGACTGTGACACGGGACTTCAACTTGTTGGGGCCCACTCCAAACCCGACTTTTTACTTAGATTATGAGGTATCAGGTTAAAAAGAAATATATATTATAAGTGTAATAGAGCCTCAGGATATACAATATTTAAAGTATCTGTATACTTTTCTGTAGATGGAAAGAGAACTCGAATCTATTGTCCAGAAGTACGGCGGCTAAGTGCCACATAGAGTTGTCCATGTGAAAAAACTGGAGTACACAAATCCAATCCAACATAGGTAACTGACTGGCCTTGAGACTTATTGATTGTCATTGCAAAAGCTAGCCTGACTGGAAATTGGCGATGTGAAAATGCAATAGGGAGCTCAGCTGTATTGGCATTGATTGTGATATGGGGGATGAAGACAGTCTTGCCTGCATTGTTGCCACTGAAAAGACAACATTCCAATATATGAGGATAAAAGCGTGTGAGAATCATTTGTGTCCTATTGCATAGGCCATTTGCTGGATCCAGATTATGTAGGAGCATGAGAGAGGATCCAACTTTGAGAGCCAGCTTTGCACGTGGTAAACCAGAGGCATTGAAATTTTGAAGAAATTCAACAGAATAAAGGGTAGCAGCATCATCCAATTCATCCTCTATCATTTTGTCAGTACTCCAATATACTGTCTCCTATCCTGGGAACATCTCCAGAACCTGCTGATTGACTTCATCAACATCATCATTGCATCTAGAGAGAATTGTTCTTTCTAAAAACAAGTGATCTTGAAAATTGCCAGCTGCAATATTCAGATAAATGTATCTGATGAGCCCAGAAAGTGAAGAGTCTGCAAGGCACATAGAAGCAGGAAGAGAGATGGTTCGATCTTCAGTGAGTCCTTTGCCTGCACCAACTGTAAGCAGCCAACATGCAAACTCTACATTTTCAGGAGTCTGATCCAGGTGCATGTTTTTCTTTAAATGAATGACTTCGATATGAGGCCATAAAGGTGAACAGCAAAATGAAGCTGCAACAATCTGCTCCCGTGATCCTCATGAAACAACTGGCAATGTCTGATGAAAGTCTCCTAAAATAAATAATCAGAAATGATAATCTATAGTAACTCAAAATAAATACACATACCACTAAAAAGAACAATTTTTCCACCAAAAGGAGCATCCTTATTGCAGATATCATGAAGAGTATGATCAACAGTCTTAATGTCATGCCGGTTCTGCATAGGAACTTCATCCCAGATGATGAGAGAAGTTTGGCAAAGAAGTTCAGCCAGATGAGTCCCTCTGCGAATGTTACATGTTGTATCATCACATGAGGGAATTGGAATTTTAAAGGTGCTGTAGCTTGTATGCCCTCCAACTAAGAGAATTGCTGATATACCAGAGGAGGCACAAGTCAATATAATCTGTCCATGGGCATGAACAGCAGCAGCAATAGTATTGCATACAAAAGTCTTTCCACCACCTCCAGCACTATGCAGAAATACCAATTTCCCTTGTTGATGAGTAGCAGAGTCAACCACAATATTGAAAGCAGTCTTTTGCTCTTCATTGAATGTTTGAAGATTGTTAGCAACTAATTGCTGCAGAGATGGGATTTCATAGGCCAACTGCACAGCCAGAAGAGGATTATCCTCATAAGCAGCCCAGTCTATGGTAGAGGCTGGCATCTGGGTTCACTCGGAAAGATGATGACCATGAGATTGAAGAAGTTTATTAATAAGATGAAGACTAAAATCATAGAGCTGAGCATCTATTGGATTTGGAACATCACGTTGGTGGAGCTTATGTGCCAGATCATTACAAATGTTCTCCTTGAACTCCTCCCACAGCTCATCTGGCTTTGCTGGCTGGCAGAAGAGAAGGAGAGTCATAAATAATGATCACAACTGTGCTCCTGACTGCATAATTGCTGCCTCCTCTAAGCATTGCCTCCATTCATTATCGTTTTCCAGCAAACCTATAGCTATGCATGCCTCCTTAAAGGTAGCACACTCCACATTATTGACAGTGCATAGATGTTGAAAAGATTGAGCTCCAGCAACAGCTGTCAAAAGAAGCTGCAGATAGAACTGCTCGCCAGATGAGGGGGCAGCCTGATACATTCGGCCAATAGTACCACCAATAGTTGTGTGTCTTTGGTGTGGATTCCAACGTTTCTTGTTCTTGTTCCAGGTATAGTGGGCAGGAATGTCTTGATACAGATAATGACGTGCACTAGGATCTTTTTTGTTGAGATCAAACTATTGTAATAGAGTTGTTATCTTTGCCTCAGCTGCTGCTAAGATCTCTTCTGGACTGTCAGTCTCATCATATGTGATGAGATGTTCATCTGGAAGATGGATCTGCAGACACACAACATTTGGCTCCTGATGTAGCTGGAAAGAAAAGAACCTCCAGCATGACTCAATAGCAGAGATGTAACACACATCCAGAAACTCCTTAATCTCATCATGATCCTGAACATCCAATGTAGTTCTATCATGGCCCTTGTAGATGTATTTGTGGATATATTTTATAGCCTTAACAGATACACAGACCTCCACATTGATGTGACAGTTGTATTGTGCACTGAGATAGGGATTATATAAGACAATATCATGGTTGGTGTAGATGGTTCAGGTTTGGCCACGTATTTTGACATACTCGTGACCATTGTTAGGATGTGCCAGATTAGGATATCCATCAGTGGTGAATTCTGTCTGCTCATTGAACTCCTTTGGAAAATTCTTTGTGCAGTGACCATCCTTCTGGCAACGATGATCACAGGGACCATGCACCATGCATTTTGTGACCACCTCATGAAGAATTGGATGTGTTTCAGAATCAGGTATCTGAGCACATGAGACTGAATCAGCATCAGCAGGTGAGTGAATCTTGTCTTCAGGATCCAGAAAAATCAGAAGATGCATATGAGGGAGTCCACGCTTCTGAAATTTGATAGTATGCACAACAGCCCTGATTTTGCCAAATATTCCACCTTTCTTGATTTTCTTCAGTAAGGCCTTCTTCTTCAACTGGAAGACCCTGACCACAATATCTGGTCGATCCTCCACTTTCTGATCTGGTCCATCTGTGTGCTTCAGAGCCTCAACGATTTCTGGCCACTGTGGGTTTGCTGTCATCATAAGAAAGATATCTGGCTTCTGCAAAGCTCTACAAATTGCCATAGAGTTCTGATACAGCTGATACATTGCACGAGGACTGCCAGTATGTGATGAAAGTAGGACAATACACTGGCCAGAGTCTTGCAATCCATCAGCATTAGTAGCTGCATCCACCACTCCCTTATACAGATTTGCACAGATAGTTTTCTGATTGTTCCAAACCCAGTTGAAATCACTTTGTTCAATTGAGGCCCATGCATCCACAATATACTGCTGGGTCAGTCTCCCTTCTTTAAACAATGGTGCATCTGGTTCAATAGTCGGGCACTCATGAAGACAATAAGCATAATACATATGTTGGGTGACCTTTTTGTGCTTTGTATGGGTACCTGTCTCCTCTAGAGAGATATATCGATTCCAACCCAGTTCTCCATAAGGAAAGAGAAGAACATAATGAAGAGACTGATAGCTCGGATGTAGCTGGCTAATGCATTTAAGAGATTGATCATACATGTGTAAGACAATATCCCGTTCATTCTTCACTGGCTCTGATCTATCTCCAGGAATGACAGCAGCTAACTCATCTGCTGTTGGCAGATTGTACCGCTGACCATCAGTGCCATTGCCTACATGCAGTTGCACTTCAAGATTTGGATACTCCTCATAGGGTTTGTCCTTCATGATGAGATAGGCATGTCAATATAAAGAGACATATGGATTTACATCGTAAAGCAATTTCTGTAGTGCAGACATAATCTCAGACTTCAGATTAGGATTGTGACAGTTATGCATTCACAATGCCTCCATCGGATCATGTATATACAGCTGTGCATATGACATCTGTTCACCTTCTGCAGGTAGCAGAGATCCCATCCAATGGTGAAGCTCACCAGATACACGAAAGGAGTATAGTCCAGAAGAATTTGTAACTGCCTCATCTACCTTTACAGCCACTGATGTAAATGCTAAAGCTGCATTGTACTGTCAGATATTTTTCATAAAAGTATCAGACATTGGACTGATGGCACACAGAAGATTTTGGAGAATGCCAGGAGCAGGACAGAGATGAAGGAGTTTGATCTGTTCTTGCAAGCAGCATATGCCAAAATGGGGTCTGGTCATTGACTTGGACTTGAGATGCTCATTATATCAATGTGGTGCACCACAGTGTTCACAAATCCACTCCATTTCTCCAATACTCTGCTGAGAATGTGGTTCAACATATGGACGTCTTGTATGAGGAAGCAAGGAAGGTATAGTCCTTGGTTGTAATGGAGATGGAGGTGGTGGTGGAGGCAGAGGTGGTGTAGGTGGTACAGTGGTGGAGGCAGTGGCAGTGGCAGTGGTGATGGTGATGGTGATGGTAGTAGTGGTGTTGGGACTGGAGCTGGTGATGGTGGTGGTGACATTGGTTGCATATCAATATCTGGTGGTGAGACATGTTATTGATGAACAACTTGAACTGCACCATGCCCATGCCCACATCCATGATTCTGCAGAGGCTGTATTACAGGGGCCCCACCATGCAAGAAAGACTGACCACCTAGAGCATCACCATGGCCAGAACCATGTGGTCTACCATGATGAACACCTCTGGTGGCCACAGCAAGCACTACAGGCATTGGATGTTCATGTGGACAGTCCAGCTGAGATGGAATATGAGTCTCTGGTGGAATATGGAAGTGTGGAAGTGTGATATTAGGATCAGGACCTGGACCTGGAGATCGGCCATGGCGATGGGAAGGAGAGGTCATTTGCAGATGCTGAATGTGCTCATGCTCACGCTGAGTATGATAAACATGCTCAGGTGTAATCAATGGAGAATCGATCTCATCATGTGCTCTGGATAAAGTAGAAGGGTTCCTATCAGAGAACAGTCTATCAGAATTTCATTCAATGAGAAATAAGAAATATATACATTGCAAGATATAGAAAGGTAGGAATACTGAACTCAATCACAGTGTAACAAACCTCTATACCACAGAAATCTATAAATGACTACTACCAAACTAAAAGATTTGACACAAAGGAATTCAATGCAACAACAGCAGTTTATGGAGCTACACTTCCACAAATGGAAGGGGGGGCAACTATATCTACATGAACACAAATACCCAATTGGTCCCACCACACCAATCTCCCTGGCTCATTGTGCTTGACAGAGGCCCCTATTCACAGGCATGTAGGAGGGTAGGCTTGTCACCAATAACTGTGCCCTAAAGAAAGCAAAGAGGCCCAGAATCAAATCTGAGAGCTCTTGTCTTCACTTTGACACAGAAATTGAGGGGATCACCCAGCGGCACCTTGATCTACTCTGTACAAATGATCTGGACTGAAAGCAGCCAAATATATAGACTCCAGAAGCAAAAGAAAGTCACTTCCGTGAGAGAAAACGTGAACTAGAGTAAGAACACCTGAAAAGAAAATCAGCAAAAATGATCTCCCATCAAAGATTGATGAGCAGCACCATGAATAGGGCATGAAATTTGACTAAAAGAGCATGATCAGATGGGCCAATATCATCAAAGATAGAACTAATGCTTACCTGAGATAGACACGGTGCAGGGAGTCTCAAATGGGGCACCAAAGGTGGTGGAAGAAGGCTCTGACCATGAAAATGGCAGGTGGCAGTGCTCCGCAGTTCGAACTCAGCTGGCTTATGCCATGGGATGGCAAAAGCCGTTTATTTCAAAGTCTGCTAATTTTACCTAAGCAAATTGTGTGGCTGTGTTCCACCTATCTTAATATATAGATATCAAGATAGCAGCCATAGGTGAACTAGTCCCCAATGCTCAAGCCACCCTTGACTGCAAAATCTATTATCTGAATCATACTGACACTGCATGAAGAATTTAATATTTCAGCCTAAGATCTTGAATTCTATAACTATTTATTTTTTCTACATATTGCATTAGAATATTAAGATAATATTTTTGATATATTTGCAATATTTGGGAAATTTCCAATATTTTTTCAATAAACAAGAATATTGAAATAATATTTAAAATAATAGTTTAATATTCTAGCTTATATGTTTGTAAAAATAAATAGTTATAAAATCCAATATTTTAAGCTAAAATATTGGATTCTCTATGCAGTGTGAGCAAAAAGAACTTGACAAATTCCTCGAAGAAAACATAGCCACTGGACGCATCAAACCATCCAAATCCCCTATGGCCTTGCTGTTCTTCTTTGTCAAAAAGAAAGACAGAAAACTTTGTTCTATTCAGGATTATCACAAGCTCAATGAAATGACCATCAAGAATCGTTATCCCCTGCCACTCATCTCAGAGCTTATGGACAAGTTGGGAAGCACCAAATACTTCACCAAGCTTGATATGCATTGGAAATACAATAATGTATGCATCAAAAAGGATGACAAATGGAAAGCCACATTCAGAACCAATTGTGGCTTATTTGAACCAACTGTCATGTTCTTTAGGCTCACCAACTCACCCACCATGTTCCAGTGGATGATGAACAACATCTTCAAAGATCTCATTGCAACCGGCAAGGTCATTATATACCTTGATGACATCCTAATCTTTTCAAAGACTCTAGAAGAGCATCAAAAGATTGTTCACCACCAAGCGCAATGGGTAACTGAACTCGCAGAGTACCATTTCACTCTCCACCACAAGCCTGGCACTGCCAACAAAAAGGCAGACCTCCTCTCTCAGAGAGCAGATCATGAGCAAGGACAGGACAACAATGACAAAATCATTGTGCTCCAGCCTGAACATTTCAGAACCATGATCATGCCCACAGTAGATGAAGCCCACAAGAGCATCAAGAGTGTGACCCATGACCATCAGAAATAGGATCAAGGGATCGCTAACTTACTCAACCACAAGAAGGGCATCAAGGAGAAAGGCAGGCTGTTGTACTACGATAAAAGGATCTACATACCCTGAGACCACACTGTCCATGGGAAAATCATTGTGCACTGTCACAACCATATCACAGCAGGGCACCCCAGTATTAAGAAGACCAAAGAGCTAGTCTTAAGGGACTACTGGTGGCCTAAACTCAAAAAGGATGTTGAGACCTATATCAAGGATTGTGAAACTTGCACAAGAACCAAGTCAAGCAACCAAGCCAAATGAGCTCTGCTTCATCCTAATGAGATCCTGTCCAAACCTTGGACACATATCTCAGTCGACATGATCATGGGACTCCCACCTTCTAATGGTTACAATGCCATCCTAGTCATTGTCGATTGCTTTTCCAAAGCAATCATCTCTGTCACCTGCAACATTGAACTCTCATCTGAAGGATGGGCCAGGATTTTGTGTGACAAAGTCTATGCCAAGTATGGCATGCTAGTAACAGTCATTTCTGATCAATGACCCCAATTCATGTCCAAGTTCCTCAAAGACTTATACGACATGCTTCAGATCAAGGGAAATGCATCAACCGCCTTTCACCCACAGACTGACAGACAGACCAAATGTGCCAACCAGGAAGTCAAGAAGTATCTTAGGATCTTCATCAATCATCGACAGACTAACTGGTCTGAATGGCTACCACTGGCAGCCTTTCAACACAACAATTGCATTCACCTTGCTATGGGCAAAAGTCCCTTCTTTGTCAACTATGAAAGGAATCCCTGAGTCACACCCAACTCCAACATGCACGCCCCGCTCTGAACCCCTGCCTCAGAGTCATTCAAAGCCACCATGAAGCTTATTCATGACAAAACAAAAGTCACTCTACAGAAATCAGCAGAGCAGATGAAAACCCAATACGACAAAAAGAAGAAAGCCACCATTGAGTACCAGGTAGGAGACAAAGCCTGGCTTGACACCACCAATCTCCACCTACCTCATGCAAAGAAGAAGTTAGATGACAAACACATTGGCCCCTTTGTCATCCTCGAAAAGTGTGGCCTTTCCACCTACAAGTTAAAGCTTCTGCCTGCTTGGAAGATATATCCTGTCTTTAACGAAATACTTTTCACGCTATATACCCTACTGGCATTCCCTGATCAAGAAAAACCACCTCCACCTCCACCCAATATCATCATGGGTGAAAAGGAGTATGAAGTCAAAAGCATCCTAGATGACAAGCCCCACAAAGTTCATGGAAAGAAAGGTGAACCATCAAGGATAATCACTGACTATCTCATACATTGGAAAGGCTACAGATCAGAAGAAGACAAGTGAATGGCAGAGAAATTCTTAGGCAATACAAAAGAAGTGATTGCTGACTATCTCGTAACCAAAAGAGGCACCATCACCATACAAGCCATTGTAGTCAAACCCAAAACAGCTACCATCATCATAAACACCGAAAAGTCAAAAACTGGATGGCGATACCTAGTCAAGAAACACCCAGCCATTGAGTACTGGTATTACAACACAGAAATACCAGACTTAAAAGAGCTCATCAATGACTATTGGCAGGCAAACAACCAAGACGAGGACTTAGGCAGAGGAGAAGACCAATGGAACAGAGACAAGAACTCAAGAAATGAGCGGGGGACCCCTTGGAAAGGACTAGTAGTGCCGGTATACTGACAGCTGGGATGTCTATCTTAACAAGGGGGTAATGTTACAATTTATTCATTTTCTTATCTTATCTTATCATCACATCTAATCTCAGCGCTGATGAGCCTAGACTTCCGTGGCAACGGCAACACCAACTCAGGAATGAGATTGGGTAATTAACGTGATAACATGGCAATCAAGGCGATCGTGTGTGCGAGTGGGTTCGGGGCACCTCCATGCAGTCAATCAATTCCTCTATACACAAGTATACACTGCGACTTTTCAGTCAGCGAAGTAGTACTGCTTGGTAGTTGAGTACTAGAAGCTTTGGCTGTAAGCCGGTAGGGATCTCTAGAAACGAGAGGGGACGGAAACGGGTATGACGTGAATACCACAAATCCGTAAGCGAGAACGTGAGAAGAGACTAGAAAATGTCGCTAGATGGCAATCCTAGCGAAGCGAGCGAAGGAAACTGAAATAAACATGTGAAACTGAGTCTGAGAGTGGGGAATCGGTGCGAAAACGTGTAACGGCGGCTGGATGTGTCGAGAGAAGACGTGAAACAAAGTACTGAGGGCGCTGTGTCGAGAATAAACGTGGAAACGCGGAAATGGACGATGATACTGAGAGTGAGAATGGGAATATACTGGCGGTGGTGGGGTACTGGTCCTAAACGATACGGAAATACTGATGTCGATGTCGAAAACTGGTCTTGTGCTGAAGCGATCCTATCCTATGTCAAAACTAACCTTCAAGTCCACTCAGGGGACTGTCCTATACAAAAACTATGCTGAAACTGGTCCTATACTGGTGCGAAAACGATCCTAAGTCTGCTCTGAGACTACCCAAGTGGGTGACGATACAATGGTGAAAGTGAAAACGATAAAACGATCCTATGCTGGTGAAGTTGAAATGATAACGGCCGATAAAAGATAAACGTTGGCGAGGTATGGCGCGGCAATCACGTATTGGCACAATATGAGCATGCACCAATAGTGTCAAGAGCGAAGAGCGAGTGTCAAACGACTCTTCACAGTTAAAAACCATGGAATAACTCTGGTGAGCTTAAGAACTGACGTGCACTCGAGAATATGCTGGGGTAAACGGTGTATTGCCGTAGAACGGTAATAAACGTAGCAGAATTATTGATAGACGTGGTGGGTGGTGTAGACTCGATGATAGAGGGTACGCTCCGTTATGCTGACTGTAAGCTAAAGCTAAATGACGTTTTCTAGCTAGTTTTTATACTACAAGTGCGAAATTATAAATAGAGTAAGTATGCACGACTTAGTCAGGCTGTAAGGCCGTGGCTTAGTAGATTTCGTAGCAAACATATGGTTTCTTGACTTCGAAAGTAACAGCAACTCATTGACGTTGCCGTGTATGGACGAAAACCGTATAGTTTTATGGAGCGATGAACGGATCGTTGCGTGCTATTTAGCTGCGGACTGGTGCGGTATGGCTTTTGTACTGAGGTGCATGCTTGGGTCTATGTCAATTTGAAGTCTTGGCGAAGTAACAGCCTTAGTAAAACGCGGTCTGTAGTTGCCGTGTGCTCGAAATATCTTGGATGGATGAGTGGCTGCGGCAATCACGTCATTTCATTAAGTGATTGATTGGCACGTTACTGTGCCGATGGGAAGTGATATGGCAATTCCGTTTTAGGGTGATTTGCGATCGAAGGTGCCTTGCCGTGATGGAATACGGCAATTATGATGCGTAACGAGTTGGGATGGATAACAAAGCGCGTGAGGAGTGGTTGCCGTAGCATGAAAGTAGTATGAGCTTGTGTGCAATCTTTGGTTTACTGAAAGTCCGTTGGGTGGACAGGGGCGGCAATTAGTGTGTAAAATCCGCGAATTCTGAGCGTACAGAGCCTGGAGGCTCATCAGCGCCTATCACAGATCACAGTCCGATTGCCTCATCACTACCAAGCAACTTCAGCAATTGTACTATGGCTCACTATCATTGCTCACCTACCTCCTTGTTCTCATTGTTTCATGCACGGTTACCAAATGGACAGTTATATTAATAGCACTCATGGAACAGTATATAAGTAGCATAGCTCTCGCTGTATTATCCCCAGCTTCAAGCTAAAGTTTATCCACACCAAACTTACTCTTCGACTCACTCTTGCTAAGACTAAGCAATAGTCCCTCAATTCTCGGTTATCAAACATACACATGACTCATTGGGTGATTGTATAAATGTGATACAGCCCAAGGTTTACGCTTGTTTGTTATACTGGAGTTCGGGTCTAACACTTGAAGGTTAGTTTTGACATAGGATAGGATCGCTTCAGTACAAGGTCAGTTTTGCCATTGACATCAGTATTTCTGTATCATTTAGGATCAGTACCCTGCCATCACCAGTATATTTCCATTCTCACTCTCCCACTCATCGCCGATTTCTATATTTCCATGTTTATTTTGACACTCTGCTTTCAGTACTTCATTTCACATTTTCTCTCTACACATACTGCCTCAGATTCATGTTTCTGCATTGATTCTCCACTTCCAGACCTAGTTTCATGTGTCTATTTCAGTTCTCTTCACTCTCTTCACTAAGATTACCATCTAGAGATGTTTTCTAGGACCTTCTCAAGTTCTCTCTTACAGATTTGTGGTATTCATGTCATACCTGTTTCCATTTCCTCTCATTTTGAGAGATCCCTACCAGCTTACAGCCAGAACTACTAGTACTCAACTACCAAGCAGCACTACTTCACTAACTGAAAAGTTGCAGTGTATACTTGCATATAGAGGAATTGATTTACTGCACAGAGGTGCCCTGAACCCACTCACACACATGATTGCCTTGGCCAGATATCCGAGGATTAGATTAAGTTCAGATAAATAGTTGAAATATCATACCGTATCCTCTGCTCGGTCACAATGAAAACAAACTTGCAATGGAGAAGAACATGTTCGACATGTGTCATAAAGGTCCCATTATTTGCTGCATTATCCATTGTAACCCAGCCAAGCTATATAGCATGTTAGTGAATGAAATCATTTATGTGTTTTGAGTACAAGCCTTCAGCTGTTGAAGGGGATCCCTACTTGTAATTCCTACCCTGTCCGTAATGTGGAGAAACACAGCAGCCAAATGTTCACCATTGTGGCACC
>JAUEPT010000360.1:0-26482 GCA_030435635.1 Armillaria borealis | reverse complement strand
GTGTCATAGGTCAGTGATCATTCGTACATTGATGGCTAGAACCTTACCGTCGTTCTCCAGCACCATCTCCTTCCGACGAGCGATGCGACAAATTCATTTCGCAGATTACCTTGACGATATTAGTGACTGCGTCTCCTTCCCTGCTGACTTGCAAGGTAAATTCAGCCCGCGTCACCCTCTTCTTCGCGTCATCTGAATGAGGGTCAGGCGTCATATGGAAGGTGGGGAAATGAACTAACCGTGACCCTACCTGATTGCACGGTATTCGCTTTGCTGACCTCTGGTTCTGCGACTCAGACCCTGATAATGTATGCTTGGAGAAGACGGCAGAACTGTCTGCAGAGGCTGACCTTGAATTAGCAAGCCTTGCTTGTTCACTGGGTAAGTAAAAGCTGCACGAAATCCATATAACTATACTCACTAGACTCGAAGGGACTGCGATAAGTATTGATCTCTTGCCCTGATCGTGACGGCTTACTGACTGCATGACCCTGGCTACAAATGCGATGCGAAGGCAAAGCCGTCCATACGGTATACCATGAAGATCTTCCGATTTTCAAGTCGTTTCATTCTGGAACACCAGGAACCCGTATCATCCATGTCTTCATTTTGTGTACAGGTGCAGCTGCTGAGTGGCATCCATACCTATTCTTAAAAGGCAAGCACTCATTGATTCGTTGTGCATTGATTTTGAAGTAAAGGGGACTCACTGCTAGCTATCCTAGTGCTTTGAACTTGTTACTACTCGGGCTAGCCTTTTGATGGTCCATTTGGTTCCAACCTGTATCTAAGGGGAGGTAAGTTGTCGTAATATCTGTTAGACTCCTGAGAGCAAGTATAATTTGAGCCGTCCATGTGGACATGCTCATTTATGATGTACAACTAACCTGAATTTCAGGAACCTGTGCCCGAGAGCCGCACGAAGATTACAGGATGTATAGAAGACCCATCTATACATCCCGTAATCTTTGTATGGTTCTCAGGGGAGTCCCCATGGTAGAATGTATTATGTCAGTCATGAGACAATGCAGAAATTACCAGGTATGTAGGAACTTCTCAGATCCATTGCTTACTGTATGGCATATTAGAATACCAGTCTATGGCCATGATTCACAATATTGGCAATATTTTACCCTGGAATCCTTGATGGTTTACCCCGTTGTCTCTCCATGCTTCTAGAAATGATATCTGTATGTAAGGAAGTCATTGGAGCAATGAATGTGTCAGAGGAAAAGCAGAGAAAAGAGCACCCTAGACTGTATTCACATATACCTCATAATTGATGTAGTACATGCAGTCGTGCACCACTCAGAAGTGAGCGCATGCAGATGCCATAATTACAGTACATTCCAGTAGCATGGGAGAGCTCGCACGAGCATTCTCTTGCCCCTGGAAGGCCCTGGAATTATGGCAGGGAGCAGAAGAATATTGACAGTATGATTCATATCGACGTGCTTCTTGTGGGTCACAACAGGGATACACAGCTGAGCATGTGGAAGGTTAGTTTTACCGGAAATTTATTTTGTTGATCTTACGAATGACGGACCGTGGAGACCGAGTTGTAGGGTATATAAGCTGAAGGAAATGATTGATCGTGCGTCTCTCATTCTTACCTTTATGCTGCCACTATGCTGCAATGCTGCATCCCTCTCGGTCCCATCAATATATGTGGGAGCTTACCCATCCGCCACGACGTGTTTAATTGAGAATACGTCGTTGGTGCATCGCAGTGATGGGAGGTGAATATGCCAAATGGGATGTTTGGCAATAGCTTTGTGTTTGGCATGGCCTTCGCACGTTGGATCGTCTTGCTCTTTACGCCTGGACCTTGATCTCGTGTCATGTAAGTTTTATCCTTCTCATTTCTTGTTCAATTACTTATTTAATTGATGATTTAGGATCTTTCAAGGATCATACTCAACAGCGGATCGGCATGCGGTGGAATTCTGTCCCTTTCGATGTCCAGGTGAGTCTGACATTCGGCTTAATTGGTTCCTCGTAGATTCTCCGATCTATCGTGCCCACCCTCGTGTTACTTCAAGATTTCCTCGACAAATATCTCATCCCTCAAAGTTCAGCGCTGATCTGTCGGTCAGGTCTTGCTTCAAAGCAACGTATCGCTTTCCGGCGAGCAGGGACGACACAACAAGTGATCGCAAATGGGCGTAGCGTTGCTGCGGTTGAAGGATATGAAGGGAGGGAGTCTCGTCTCTTGGAAGATGGAAGACGCGGCGATTGATGACCCCCAGGAAGGTGAGTTTCACTTTGGTCCTTGATTCTTCTATGTACTAATTGATCTTGTACTTAGGTCGTCGAGGCCGCCACTTCGTCACCCTCCAACACGTTCATCGTCTTCGTTCCTCTCCCGAATGACTCGCTCGGCGCTGTTTCCATGGGTACGATTTTGACTCGAGACGACGTATCGTGTTCCGGGGAGCGGGGGTGGGGAGGGCGTTGAGGACGCGCACTCTAGCTGATAGGGGAAAGATCTTGATCGACTGCAGACGCATCCAGGCCCAAGGAAGATAAGTTTTAATTTGTGCATGATTCTTCTATGGCTCATGTTCTTGTACTTAGGTTGTCCACCTCTCGCCCTACAATACCTTCAACGCGTTTCTCCCCGAACCATCTCTATCCCTTCGTCTCCCCCAAACGACTCTCGCTTTGTAAAGTGCTCTGACGCTGTCCCCTCGAACGTAAGGCCCGGCAATGGGCACGACTTTTGGCCCGAGACAACGTATCGCATTCCGGGGAGCGGGGGTATAAAGGGGTGCTCGAGTCGACAGGGGGAAGATCGCGATCGGTCGCAGACGCGTCCCCAACGAAGGTGAGCTTTCATTTTGTGGTTGGTTCTTCCATGGCTAACGTTCTCGCACTTAGGTTGGCCACCTTCTCGCCCTCGAACCCGCCGAACGTAGTCTGCCCTCCAACATGTCCAACGTCGTCCTCCCTCTTCGATACATCCCCCCACCCTCCCTCTGACAACGGCTCTCGCAAAGTACTCTGGCGCTATTCCCAAGAATGCATGCGCCAGCCATCGGGTCGATTTTGACGCGAGACGACGTATCGCATTCCAGGGAGTGGGCATCAGGGAGGAGGGATATGGAGGATTCGAGTGAATAGGAGGGGACGACACATGAAGGGGATGCGGGCCCCTATCTCATCCTCTCCGCGCAGATGATTTCTCGGGGATGATACATCCCTCACCACTTGCCCATGCCCGCATCGACGCCTTCGCACCTCTCCGCGCAGATGCTTTCTCGGCTATGATGCTTTCCTCCAGTGCATGCGCATGCCCGTGCCCACTCCTTCAAGCTTCAGCGATCTTCGGGCAGTGCTGACGGGTGCGAGCTTTTATGCAGAGACGATGCATCGTCGTCCGGGGAGCAAGATACCAACGGCCCCACATGCATTCCACGGGCGACGTCTGAGTCCCCTTTGACTGGAGGCCTCCAGTGTGCTGCCGACGACTTTGTGGGGGAAGTCGGCGGGAATTTGTCTGTGAGTGCTCCCTCTTCGTGATGTTGTCCACGCTAACTGTCATTCAGGTTTTCTTTTTCTCTTTGCATCCACCTAGGAGTCAACCAGACTACGCCGCTGTTCACCCCCGTTTAACCCGTTGCGTCTGATTAAATAGACGCCGTTTGAGGAGGACTCGGGGTTGGATAATGGCGTGGTGTGGTTGACTCGATGCGGCGTCTCTGGAAGTTGACGAGGTAAGCTCACTTTTCTTTCCTTAGAATCCAATGCTAACTTGCCTCCATTCCAGCGCGTCTTTGTCTCTCGAAAGGTAGGTCCATTGGCCCGGGTTAGGCTTATCACACACAGTTTGCGCGAGTCCTTCGGGGCTTGCGCGTTTTTTTTTGGGCGAGTCGGACCCACAACGGGCAAGCGTCGGTCTCCTGTTGAAACGACTTGAACGGGAGACCACGCTTGTCCGATGCATGAACGGGAGAAAGCCTCCTCCCGTTTGTGCGAATGACGAATACCTTCGGGACGGGGAGATTACGATCCTACGAGGTGTGAAATGTGTGGACTTATGTTGTTTTTCGTTGCCTAACCGTGTTAATTTCCTGTTAGGCATATCTTCGGAGTATTTATTTCTATTCTCTTCGTTCGATCGTGTACCACAGTAGTGTCAATAAACACATTCTTCTTTCTGTTTCCTTATCGCCTGCCTCCCCGTCGAGATATCTTGCTTTTTGTGCTCGTCGTCGTTATTGTTGATGACCCTGCATCCAAGCCCAGGGTGCTGTCGTACCACTAGCACAAACTTCTTTACGAACGACGGAGCCAGACAACTACACCCACGTCTCAGCTGTACCAGCAACAGGGTGTTCCATTTCCTATCATTCTAGCAAACTCCCGACCAAATGGATCGAATTATACTGGCGTCTTGCCACCCGAAGCTACAGTCTTCGAGGTACGATGCGTCATCGTCGTCATCGAGTAACTTCTTCTGATAAGACGTTCTGTGACAGTTCTCTCCGCTGGAGCTGGCTTCGTATGACCCCAGTCTTTCCGCCGCGATAGATCTCAAATTCGCCGGGTCTAATCTGACGGATGGAAAGCCCGTGAATGACCAGGCCTGCCTCGAAGGTCTTGATGAAACTGGGTTTGTGATGGGAACTAGTTCGAGTCTGTTCAATGTAAGATTCATATCAGCCTCGATGAAAGCGTGTTTGATGCAACGTTTGGATGTAGCAAATCCTCGACGAGCATAGGGAGGAATTGATGGACAGCGAATATTTTAAGGTGGTGACACATTTGTTGGCGAGGTTATTAGAGGATGTTCGAACCCGAGATGATGACGTCGCCAACTGGCCCAAGTGGGTGAATTTCGGATGTTACTTCTCGTTATGTTCTAACTCGTGAACAGCTCTTTCAGGAATGTCGCACCTTCCACGTTCGCGGATACGAATAGTGACTGGCTGGAGCTTATCGATGGAGGATCCAATGGCGAGGTCGTGCCTTTCAGTCCTTTACTAGTCAAGGCTAGAGGACTTGACGTCATTGTAGGTGTAGATTCGAGCGCCGATGATGACAATAACTGGCCAAGGTAAGCGGCTTCTTTTCTTGGAACACTGCTATGCTTCAACTAGTTGCAGCGGCGACGCTCCTCTCTTCACAGCGAACAGAACGTTGAAATTCCTTAATGACACGGTCGGTTAGAACGATTCTTAGCACCCTCTCTCTTGATTGGCCATTCTTCTTAGCATCAACAATTTCCTCCGATTCCTTCCACCAGCCAGGAATTCATCGACGCCGGTGCCAATCAAAGGCCCACTTTCTTCGGTTGCGATCCACAGCAATCACCACCAGAATATCCACTCGTCATCTACTTACCAAATTCTCCGCCTCTGACAGGGGATAATCCTGTCACCAAGTAAGATTAATGCGTATATCAGCCTCATATATCTGTACTGACAGTGCCCACAGCACCGACACCTTCAAGTTGTCTTACACGCAGAAGCATAGCCAACTCTTCATCGACCAAGTCTTCTCCAATACCATTGGAGGATTTGTACCCAACTCCAACTCGCCCGATTCCAACTTTGGGGAATGCGTACAGTGCGCAGCTATCGATCGAGCACGACTAAAGTCAACACCCTCAGTACCGCGATCAGATTTGTGTTCGAAGTGTTTCCAGCAATATTGTTTTGACCCGACGAACCCGCCAACACAGTCTGAATTGCCCAACAGAAAATACGTGTTCGTCGATCCAGATTCAGAGAGCTATTTCCAACGGCACAAGGCAGCCATTATTGGGGGTGTAGTTGGGGGTGTCGTAGCATTGATTATAATCATTGCTGGCTTGTACGTTCCGCATTTTCATTCTCACCTAGTTGGGTACTGATCGAATTGCAGAGTTTATCTATGTCGAAGGAAGAAACTAACTAAAAGGGCCGCACAGTATGACACGCTGGCCAAATCGGCGTCACGAACATCCGACTTACAAGAATGATTTAGTAATGTACGTATTGATAGTCCTAACTTGTCGCAAGCTCCTACTTGTATTAGCAAAGAGTACGTATAATAATGAAGTTCCCGTCCATTGCTCAGAAAATCACGCTCCAAGATGAAGCTAGGCACGTTTTCTATTATGTTTTCTGCCTTCTCTCCCTCTCCTTCCTTCTCTCGGTGATTTAAGCACTGTACGATTTGCAAATGTGAACGGGATGGCAGTCGGAATGTTTACCACGGCATAACCACGGCAGCTCCCAGCGGAGGCTAGACAAATTTATTTTCCATTTTAGGGAGGGCTGCACGCACATAACATATCACGGCACATGCGTGCACCTGTTCAAGTGTCTACGACGACGTTGACGAGGACAGTCAAGTGTGTGGCATAGACGTATACATACCCCACTCCCTCCTCTCCCCATTTACCTCCTCAAGTGACGCTCGCCACAACCACTGCAGTGACTCCACCACGTCCACTGCTGTATCTGAGTTGCCTCCCTCTATGCTTCCCCTTGTCCGGCGCCTGTTCTCTGCCTGTCCAACCCTCATCCGCATCCCGACGCGACTTCCGTGAAAATGCTCGTCTCTATAAAGAATGGCTGTTCACGCCCATATGACCGTCCTCCCGTCCTCACGACCGCACGACGACCGACCGTCCCTCACAGCCACAGCACCCTCCCTCCCTTCGACTACCGGTCACTCCTCCCTCGAACGAGCACCCTCCCGTCCATCCCTCCAGTCTAATAATAGGACACGACCATCAACGACCCTCCCTTCATGTCAACCTCCCCGAGCATGCCCCCCTCCGCACGCATGCCCAAGTCCTCCGCATTGTCCCCCGCATGCACACTCCTGCGCACTCTGTCCTCTCCTCTGCGCCGCGCCGACTGTGAATTGCACACACACGTCCATCTCCCTCCGCACACCCTCCTAGCTTCCCGCGCGCGCTGTCGGCGTAGTGTTCCCTCCTTCCGCACTCTCTCCTCTCCGCCTGTGCGCCGTCCTCTGTAGTACAGTCATTAGTTTGATTCAATAGAAATTATTGAAACACTTACCAGATGCGTGATATATATCGAGTCCATCGACTCGAGGTCGGGGATAAGCTAGCGAGTTGACGAGGAGATGGGTATTGCATTGGCCTGCAAAACTCGTTAGTGGTGCAATGAGGATCTCAGTCAAGTCTGCTTACCGCCAGCGTTTACTCTTCTTGTCTGTCCCTCTTCTCCGCATACCATCCCAGCTTCCTTCGGGCACCTCGAACCTCAACGTTAACGGCGGGCATGGTAGTCTTGAGCGCAATACTAGACTATTGTCAGTAGCCTGTCAAGGATTCAGATAAGGAAGGCTTACCTTCAAACGTGCCTGCCGTCACACTAAATTCCATGCTTGAGAAACAGTCTGTCTCTCGCGCGACCATCTCCCTCTGTACGCCGTCTCTGCTTCCCGCGCGTGCCCCAAGTCGTCAATGGATAGAGCAGGGGGTAGTGTTCAGAGGATATTCACTGGACTATTGTTAGTATAAACCGTTTCAAGATTGAGGTAAGGAAAGATTACCTCCATGGTATATGCACACCCGTCATCAGACTGAAAACCAAGCTTGAGGAGCTGCTGAGGGGTCGACGGCCGGCGGAGGCGAATACTAAAAACTGTAGCGCCAAAGCTTGAGGCTGGATGAAGACTTCTGTTAGCGTAGTCTCGGGTGTCATGGGTGAAAGAGCTTACCTTAAAAACACGTTCCAAGCCCCCGATAACTCGTTTCTGCCCGTCTCGCCAGCTATCGACTCGATGCCGCACCGATCTCCCCTTCCAATGAAGGTAGCGTCAGCCAGAATACGGACTGGAAGATGTTGCATACCTTGCGTGCCAACAACACCGCCAAGAACTTGCGGTGAGCTACCCGAACGGCTTGGTAGACGGCCACAGGTGGTTGTGCGGCATACAAGTCTTATCGATAACCGACCACGTTAGCGAAAATATTGAAGTCGTGTCATGTCGCGTACCATCGCATACGTTGCGCGAGCAGTTCAGTAGCGGGGGAAGGGAGTGGTTGTACATTTGAGGAGGCGATCGTTGCCGGGACTAAAAGAATGTTAAGAAAGGGGGAACATCATAAAATCTTACCACACATACCTCGCACCCATCAGCCGTGTCTTTGGGTACATTCAAGACTGTCAACAAATTGTTAGTAGACCGTTGGAGCTTTGACACAAGAAAGCCTTACCTCTATTGACACTTCCCTGCACGAATTTATCCCCACCCTTTGTCACCGTGCACGAAGTCTTGAGGGCCGGTAGACGTATTGAGAGCCATGGACTGCGAGGGGGGAAATTGAGGTCGTCGCCGAGCTTGATAGCGACCAGTTGCTTTGACGTCCTCCTTCACAAAATCGTCGAGTCTTCTGATCTTGCGGGAATGGCGTAGCTGATTACGGAGAAAAGACGTTAGCTTGCGACAGAAAGGCAGGGCATCCGGCACGTACCTTGCATGAAACTAAACCATTCAAAGGCATGCTGACTATGGCCATTAGAATAGACCTGGAAGAACAACAATGAGGAAAGATAAAAACTGAGTACTAAACTGATAGCTTACCATAGTAAATTCAGATGTGAGCTGGTGAATAAAGGGTAAGAAATCGAGGAAATGACAGTTTGGTAACAAATCCTTACCTTTCTAAACGAAATCCGCCTCTCCTACCATTGAACCCGGTAGGATTGAAGTATTAACGATGCCTTACAGAGAATTAGACCCAAGAAAGACACAGAGAGATAATAAAGAGCTCACCGTTCGTTGGTCGGCATCGTCGTTGTGGTTAAAGCCAAAAATTTGATCAACCAACGAATCCGAAAAGGAAACCGATACCGGTCACGAGACCAAACCCATCCAGCTTCGCAATGTCGACGACGAGGCGTACAACGTCGGGAGACGCGCCGTTGAGATATAAGACAACGAGAGGACATAGGTTGGAGATATGAGAGACAAAGAGAGAGGGAGAGGAGAGTTGAGAGACGAGAAAAGTGGGGATGAATGGGATAATGACAGTCAAACCAAAACCTACCTCGTATTTAAACATTTCGCGCAGGCCTGGAATACACGGGGATCACGGATAGACCATGCCAACGGCTGAGAATGCATCCGAATATCGGACATTCGAATCTGCGACGCCCGAAATTTGGAAGATCCAAAACGGCAGATGGAACTGAAAGCATGGAATGGGTTTCCCCCCTCGTTTCAAGCTTAGTTCTCCCGATATTAACAGTGAGCCGAAATACCAGAGAGTTTGAGAAAACAAAAGTCCATCCCTGCCATCCACTCAGCGTAGGACTGGTATGATAAGATAATGAGCATTAACTACAAAACATGGGAGGACAAAGTACGCACTCGAGAGTATTCCAGCTTTCAAGTTTGTTCGGTGGCAGGCACGGGGTGGGAACCCGTTTAAGCGTCGACCCTGATAGCGTAACAGGGACGTCTTCAGAGCACATGAACTTTGGAAGTTTGAATTGCGGGAATACTGGCCTTGCGTACTTTGCTTCTGTTGTCATCTTGAATAGGCTAGGCTGCGAGGAAACATCTGGATGGTCTATCACGACATCATGATATTAAGGGCCGATGAATATATACTTTTGAAGACTGTAAGTTCGGATAATGCTATGCAAAAGCTGGAGAACTTACCAAGCAGGGTAAATTCACTTTGAAACAGGACTACAGAGTTCCTAAGAACATCGGCAGCCATACAACTTGCTACAGTATGCATTTCGGGACCTAATAATTTGTTTACATCAAAACTTTGACTCTTGGCAGGCGGTAACGGCAAAAACTCACAATTCGATGAAGGGGCTCCTGTTCAAGTGCAGGGACGGCAGACGACGTCATGATCTGGCGCGTCGGTTTTTCGGTCCGAGGGGACTCATTAACATGCTACGCGCCATGCAGGGTCCCCTGTACCAAGCTAGAACTGCCGAACGTCGATAGAGGTCAATGTGCATTCATGGGAGTGCCGAAAACCGTATCATAACGCGAATTGAATTGAATATTGCCTGTGCAAAGTAAATATACACTTGTCAGTAATAGTGGGCAAAGGGAAAAATGGAATAAGACCAGAGAACGAAGAAAGTGAGGGACTGAAATTAGTGGTAAGAATGAAAACCACGTCAATTCCTCTTTCGGAATTGACAGAAGGCGATGCCGGCAACTTCCTCTTTTACTTCTGACCACGATCGTGCAACTACTCGTTCTTCACTCTCGCACTCCGAGACAGCAATTCAAGTATTCTAATCTGTAAGTCAACTCATTTAGACATCGCGTACCTTCTCATGAAATATCTCCCAGGGCAGATAGTTAATTAACGGGTAAATTCCGTTCGGAATTCTGGTCATTCGGTTGTACTCGCTGCTTGTTTCAAGGCTGCGTCACTCCTCAGAACCTCGGTGTAAAAATGGTGAGTCAATTTCGTCTTCTAGATTTTTTTGAGCTTTCATGGTCTCGGCAGACATTCGAGAACGTGCAGGAGATACAATAATAGCAATTGGATGAAGGGATCGATGCGGGCAGAGCCTGCCCGTTAAATCATGTACCTTTGGTGCGTATTCCTTTGTGTTCTTGCATATCTCGAGTACTGATACGACATCAAATGTTAGTATTTTAGCGAGACGATGTATTTATGATTAAGAGAAAGCAATGTAAACTACACTAAGCACTCGTCACATTGGTGTAATCCCTCGCTCTGACCTCAAAACTCGAATACCCGGGGATTTCTAACCTACAGAATGGTGACTACGAGCTTCGCCATCTCCGTGATACGTGTGTCTGGTTTCAAGGTCGGTGTCCATTGTGCACATTCAGTGCACCGTGTCCATAACCTTAACGTCTTTCTATCCAGCTTCGTGTGATCCTTCGCTCTGACTCACTCAAATGCCCGGGGACGTCTAACCTGCGGGATGATGATTACGAGGAGACTGCTTTGCCGTCTCTGTGATGGACGCGTGGTGAGTATCCATTACACATGTTTCATGTTTAGAACCTTACCGTTATTCTCATCAGCACCGTCTATCTGCCTCCGAGTAACGCTACAATCCATCTCACAAAGAACGGCGCCCACCATGCTGTCCGTGTCATAGGTCAGTGATCATTTCGTACATTTGATGGCTAGAACCTTACCGTCGTTCCATCCAGCACCATCTATCCGCCTACGAGCGATGCGACAAATTCATTTCGCAGATTACCTTGACGATATTAGTGACTGCGTCTCCTTCCCTGCTGACTTGCAAGGTAAATTCAGCCCGCGTCGCCCTCTTCTTCGCGTCATCTGAATGAGGGTCAGGCGTCATATGGACGGTGGGGAAATGAACTAACCGTGACCCTACCTGATTGCACGGTATTCGCTTTGCTGACCTCTGGTTCTGCGACTCAGACCCTGATAATGTATGCTTGGAGAAGACGGCAGAACTGTCTGCAGAGGCTGACCTTGAATTAGCAAGCCTTGCTTGTTCGCTGGGTAAGTAAAAGCTGCACGAAATCCATATAACTATACTCACTAGACTCGAAGGGACTGCGGTAAGTATTGATCTCTTGCCCTGATCGTGACGGCTTACTGACTGCATGACCCTGGCTACAAATGCGATGCGAAGGCAAAGCCGTCCATACGGTATACCACGAAGATCTTCCGATTTTCAAGTCGTTTCATTCTGGAACACCAGGAACCCGTATCATCCATGTCTTCATTTTGTGTACAGGTGCAGCTGCTGAGTGGCATCCATACCTATTCTTAAAAGGCAAGCACTCATTGATTCATTGTGCATTGATTTTTGAAGTAAAGGGGACTCACTGCTAGCTATCCTAGTGCTTTGAACTTGTTACTACTCGGGCTAGCCTTTTGATGGTCCATTTGGTTCCGACCCGTATCTAAGGGGAGGTAAGTTGTCGTAATATCTGTTAGACTCCTGAGAGCAAGTATAATTTGAGCCGTCCATGTGGACATGCTCGTTTATGATGTACAACTAACCTGAATTTCAGGAACCTGTGCCCGAGAGCCGCACGAAGATTACAGGATGTATAGAAGACCCATCTATACATCCCGTAATCTTTGTATGGTTCTCAGGGGAGTCCCCATGGTAGAATGTATTATGTCAGTCATGAGACAATGTGGAAATTTACCAGGTACGTAGGAACTTCTCAGATCCATTGCTTACTGTATGGCATATTAGAATTTACCAGTCTATGGCTGTGATTCACAATATTGGCAATATTTTACCCTGGAATCCTTGATGGTTTACCCATTGTCTCTCCATGCTTCTAGAAATGATATCTGTATGTAAGGAAGTCATTGGAGCAATGAATGTGTCAGAGGAAAAGCAGAGAAAAGAGCACCCTAGACTGTATTCAGATTTCATACATACCTCATAATTGATGTAATACGTGCAGTTGTGCACCACTCAGAAGCAAGCGCATGCAGATGCCATAATTACAGTACATTCCAGTAGCATGGGAGAGCTCGCACGAGCATTCTCTTGCCCCTGGAAGGCCCTGGAATTATGGCAGGGAGCAGAAGAATATCGGCAATATGATTCATATTGATGTGCTTCTTGCGGGTTGCAACGGGGATACACAGCTGAGCATGTGGAAGGTTAGTTTTACCGGAAATTTATTTTGTTGATCTTATGAATGACGGACCGTGGAGACCGAGCTGTAGGGTATATAAGCTGAAGGAAATGATTGATCGTGCGTCTCTCATTCTTACCTTTATGCTGCCACTATGCTGCAATGCTGCATCCCCCTCGGTCCCATCAATATATGTGGGAGCTTACCCATCCGCCACGACGTGTTTAATTGAGAATACGTCGTTGGTGCATCGCAGTGATGGGAGGTGAATATGCCAAATGGGATGTTTGGCAATAGCTTTGTGTTTGGCATGGCCTTTCGCACGTTGGATCGTCTTGCTCTTTACGCCTGGACCTTGATCTCGTGTCATGTAAGTTTTATCCTTCTCATTTCTTGTTCAATTTACTTATTTAATTGATGATTTAGGATCTTTCAAGGATCATACTCAACAGCGGATCGGCATGCGGTGGAATTCTGTCCCTTTCGATGTCCAGGTGAGTCTGACATTCGTGCTACTCTTTGGCTTAATTGGTTCCTCGTAGATTCTCCGATCTATCGTGCCCACCCTCGTGTTACTTCAAGATTTCCTCGACAAATATCTCATCCCTCAAAGTTCAGCGCTGATCTGTCGGTCAGGTCTTGCTTCAAAGCAACGTATCGCTTTCCGGCGAGCAAGGACGACACGACAAGGGATCACAAATGGGCGAAGCGTTGCCACGGTTGAAGGATATGAAGGGAGGGAGTCTCGTACCTTGGAAGATGGAAGACGCGGTGATTGATATCCCCCAGGAAGGTGAGTTTCACTTCGGTCCTTGATTCTTCTATGTACTAATTGTTCTTGTACTTAGGTCGTCGAGGCTGTCACTTCGTCACCCTCCAGCACGTTCATCGTCTTCTTTCCTCTCCTGAACGACTCGCTCGGCGCTGTCTCCATGGGTACGATGTTGACTCGAGACGACGTATCGTGTTCCGGGGAGCGGGGGTGGGGAGGACGTTGAGGACGCGCACTCTAGTTGATAGGGGATCTTGATCGACCGCAAACGCGTCCGGGCCCAAGGAAGTGAGTTTTAATTTTGTGCATGATTCTTCCATGGCTCATGTTCTTGTACTTAGGTTCTCGCCCTCCAACACCTTCAGCGCATTCCTCCCCGAACCATCCCTATCCCTCTGTCTCCCCCAAACGACTCTCGCTTTGTAAGGTGCTCTGACGCTGTCCCCTCGAACGTAAGACCCGGCAATGGGCACGACTTTTGGCCCGAGACGACATATCGCGTTCCGGGGAGCGGGGGTATAAAGGGGGTGCTCGAGTCGACAGGGGGAAGATCGCGATCGGTCGCAGACGCGTCCCCAACGAAGGTGAGTTTCATTTTGTGGTTGATTCTTCCATGACTGACGTTCTCGCACTTAGGTTGGCCACCTTCTCGCCCTCGAACCCCCCGAACGTAGTCTACCTTCCAACATGTCCGATGTCGTCCTCTCTCCTCTCCGATCCATCCCCCACCCTCCCTCTGACAATGGCTCTCCCTTTTCGCAAAGTACTCTGGCGCTATTCGTATCAATGCATGCGTCAGCCATCGGGTCGATTTTTGACGCGAGACGACGTATGGCATTCCGGGGAGCGGGCATCAGGGAGGAGGGATATGAAGGAGTTGATTGAATAGGGGGGGGACGACGCGTGAAGGGGACGCGGGCCCCTATCACATCCTCTCCACGCGGATGATTTCTCGGGGATGATACATCCCTCATCACTCGCCCATGCCCGCATCGACGCCTTCGCCCCTCTCCACGCAGATGCTTTCTCTAGCACTTGCCCATGCCCGCGCCCACTCTGTCAAGGTTCAACGATGTTTGGGTAGTGGTGGAGGGAGCGAGTTTTATGCCGAGGCCATGCATTGCCGTCCAGGGAGCAAGATTCCGATGGCCCCACATGCATTCCACGGGCGACGTCTGAGTCCCCTTTGACTGGAGGCCTCCAGTGTGCTGCCGACGACTTTGTGGGGGAAGTCGGCGGGAATTTGTCTGTGAGTGCTCCCTCTTCGTGATGTTGTCCACGCTAACTGTCATTCAGGTTTTCTTTTTCTCTTTGCATCCACCTAGGAGTCAACCAGACTACGCCGCTGTTCACCCCCGTTTAACCCGTTGCGTCTGATTAAATAGACGCCGTTTGAGGAGGACTCGGGGTTGGATAATGGCGTGGTGTGGTTGACTCGATGCGGCGTCTCTGGAAGTTGACGAGGTAAGCTCACTTTTCTTTCCTTAGAATCCAATGCTAACTTGCCTCCATTCCAGCGCGTCTTTGTCTCTCGAAAGGTAGGTCCATTGGCCCGGGTTAGGCTTATCACACACAGTTTGCGCGAGTCCTTCGGGGCTTGCGCGTTTTTTTTTTGGGCGAGTCGGACCCACAACGGGCAAGCGTCGGTCTCCTGTTGAAACGACTTGAACGGGAGACCACGCTTGTCCGATGCATGAACGGGAGAAAGCCTCCTCCCGTTTGTGCGAATGACGAATACCTTCGGGACGGGGAGATTACGATCCTACGAGGTGTGAAATGTGTGGACTTATGTTGTTTTTCGTTGCCTAACCGTGTTAATTTCCTGTTAGGCATATCTTCGGAGTATTTATTTCTATTCTCTTCGTTCGATCGTGTACCACAGTAGTGTCAATAAACACATTCTTCTTTCTGTTTCCTTATCGCCTGCCTCCCCGTCGAGATATCTTGCTTTTTGTGCTCGTCGTCGTTATTGTTGATGACCCTGCATCCAAGCCCAGGGTGCTGTCGTACCACTAGCACAAACTTCTTTACGAACGACGGAGCCAGACAACTACACCCACGTCTCAGCTGTACCAGCAACAGGGTGTTCCATTTCCTATCATTCTAGCAAACTCCCGACCAAATGGATCGAATTATACTGGCGTCTTGCCACCCGAAGCTACAGTCTTCGAGGTACGATGCGTCATCGTCGTCATCGAGTAACTTCTTCTGATAAGACGTTCTGTGACAGTTCTCTCCGCTGGAGCTGGCTTCGTATGACCCCAGTCTTTCCGCCGCGATAGATCTCAAATTCGCCGGGTCTAATCTGACGGATGGAAAGCCCGTGAATGACCAGGCCTGCCTCGAAGGTCTTGATGAAACTGGGTTTGTGATGGGAACTAGTTCGAGTCTGTTCAATGTAAGATTCATATCAGCCTCGATGAAAGCGTGTTTGATGCAACGTTTGGATGTAGCAAATCCTCGACGAGCATAGGGAGGAATTGATGGACAGCGAATATTTTAAGGTGGTGACACATTTGTTGGCGAGGTTATTAGAGGATGTTCGAACCCGAGATGATGACGTCGCCAACTGGCCCAAGTGGGTGAATTTCGGATGTTACTTCTCGTTATGTTCTAACTCGTGAACAGCTCTTTCAGGAATGTCGCACCTTCCACGTTCGCGGATACGAATAGTGACTGGCTGGAGCTTATCGATGGAGGATCCAATGGCGAGGTCGTGCCTTTCAGTCCTTTACTAGTCAAGGCTAGAGGACTTGACGTCATTGTAGGTGTAGATTCGGGCGCCGATGATGACAATAACTGGCCAAGGTAAGCGGCTTCTTTTCTTGGAACACTGCTATGCTTCAACTAGTTGCAGCGGCGACGCTCCTCTCTTCACAGCGAACAGAACGTTGAAATTCCTTAATGACACGGTCGGTTAGAACGATTCTTAGCACCCTCTCTCTTGATTGGCCATTCTTCTTAGCATCAACAATTTCCTCCGATTCCTTCCACCAGCCAGGAATTCATCGACGCCGGTGCCAATCAAAGGCCCACTTTCTTCGGTTGCGATCCACAGCAATCACCACCAGAATATCCACTCGTCATCTACTTACCAAATTCTCCGCCTCTGACAGGGGATAATCCTGTCACCAAGTAAGATTAATGCGTATATCAGCCTCATATATCTGTACTGACAGTGCCCACAGCACCGACACCTTCAAGTTGTCTTACACGCAGAAGCATAGCCAACTCTTCATCGACCAAGTCTTCTCCAATACCATTGGAGGATTTGTACCCAACTCCAACTCGCCCGATTCCAACTTTGGGGAATGCGTACAGTGCGCAGCTATCGATCGAGCACGACTAAAGTCAACACCCTCAGTACCGCGATCAGATTTGTGTTCGAAGTGTTTCCAGCAATATTGTTTTGACCCGACGAACCCGCCAACACAGTCTGAATTGCCCAACAGAAAATACGTGTTCGTCGATCCAGATTCAGAGAGCTATTTCCAACGGCACAAGGCAGCCATTATTGGGGGTGTAGTTGGGGGTGTCGTAGCATTGATTATAATCATTGCTGGCTTGTACGTTCCGCATTTTCATTCTCACCTAGTTGGGTACTGATCGAATTGCAGAGTTTATCTATGTCGAAGGAAGAAACTAACTAAAAGGGCCGCACAGTATGACACGCTGGCCAAATCGGCGTCACGAACATCCGACTTACAAGAATGATTTAGTAATGTACGTATTGATAGTCCTAACTTGTCGCAAGCTCCTACTTGTATTAGCAAAGAGTACGTATAATAATGAAGTTCCCGTCCATTGCTCAGAAAATCACGCTCCAAGATGAAGCTAGGCACGTTTTCTATTATGTTTTCTGCCTTCTCTCCCTCTCCTTCCTTCTCTCGGTGATTTAAGCACTGTACGATTTGCAAATGTGAACGGGATGGCAGTCGGAATGTTTACCACGGCATAACCACGGCAGCTCCCAGCGGAGGCTAGACAAATTTATTTTCCATTTTAGGGAGGGCTGCACGCACATAACATATCACGGCACATGCGTGCACCTGTTCAAGTGTCTACGACGACGTTGACGAGGACAGTCAAGTGTGTGGCATAGACGTATACATACCCCACTCCCTCCTCTCCCCATTTACCTCCTCAAGTGACGCTCGCCACAACCACTGCAGTGACTCCACCACGTCCACTGCTGTATCTGAGTTGCCTCCCTCTATGCTTCCCCTTGTCCGGCGCCGTTCTCTGCCTGTCCAACCCTCATCCGCATCCCGACGCGACTTCCGTGAAAATGCTCGTCTCTATAAAGAATGGCTGTTCACGCCCATATGACCGTCCTCCCGTCCTCACGACCGCACGACGACCGACCGTCCCTCACAGCCACAGCACCCTCCCTCCCTTCGACTACCGGTCACTCCTCCCTCGAACGAGCACCCTCCCGTCCATCCCTCCAGTCTAATAATAGGACACGACCATCAACGACCCTCCCTTCATGTCAACCTCCCCGAGCATGCCCCCTCCGCACGCATGCCCAAGTCCTCCGCATTGTCCCCCGCATGCACACTCCTGCGCACTCTGTCCTCTCCTCTGCGCCGCGCCGACTGTGAATTGCACACACACGTCCATCTCCCTCCGCACACCCTCCTAGCTTCCCGCGCGCGCTGTCGGCGTAGTGTTCCCTCCTTCCGCACTCTCTCCTCTCCGCCTGTGCGCCGTCCTCTGTAGTACAGTCATTAGTTTGATTCAATAGAAATTATTGAAACACTTACCAGATGCGTGATATATATCGAGTCCATCGACTCGAGGTCGGGGATAAGCTAGCGAGTTGACGAGGAGATGGGTATTGCATTGGCCTGCAAAACTCGTTAGTGGTGCAATGAGGATCTCAGTCAAGTCTGCTTACCGCCAGCGTTTACTCTTCTTGTCTGTCCCTCTTCTCCGCATACCATCCCAGCTTCCTTCGGGCACCTCGAACCTCAACGTTAACGGCGGGCATGGTAGTCTTGAGCGCAATACTAGACTATTGTCAGTAGCCTGTCAAGGATTCAGATAAGGAAGGCTTACCTTCAAACGTGCCTGCCGTCACACTAAATTCCATGCTTGAGAAACAGTCTGTCTCTCGCGCGACCATCTCCCTCTGTACGCCGTCTCTGCTTCCCGCGCGTGCCCCAAGTCGTCAATGGATAGAGCAGGGGGTAGTGTTCAGAGGATATTCACTGGACTATTGTTAGTATAAACCGTTTCAAGATTGAGGTAAGGAAAGATTACCTCCATGGTATATGCACACCCGTCATCAGACTGAAAACCAAGCTTGAGGAGCTGCTGAGGGGTCGACGGCCGGCGGAGGCGAATACTAAAAACTGTAGCGCCAAAGCTTGAGGCTGGATGAAGACTTCTGTTAGCGTAGTCTCGGGTGTCATGGGTGAAAGAGCTTACCTTAAAAACACGTTCCAAGCCCCCGATAACTCGTTTCTGCCCGTCTCGCCAGCTATCGACTCGATGCCGCACCGATCTCCCCTTCCAATGAAGGTAGCGTCAGCCAGAATACGGACTGGAAGATGTTGCATACCTTGCGTGCCAACAACACCGCCAAGAACTTGCGGTGAGCTACCCGAACGGCTTGGTAGACGGCCACAGGTGGTTGTGCGGCATACAAGTCTTATCGATAACCGACCACGTTAGCGAAAATATTGAAGTCGTGTCATGTCGCGTACCATCGCATACGTTGCGCGAGCAGTTCAGTAGCGGGGGAAGGGAGTGGTTGTACATTTGAGGAGGCGATCGTTGCCGGGACTAAAAGAATGTTAAGAAAGGGGGAACATCATAAAATCTTACCACACATACCTCGCACCCATCAGCCGTGTCTTTGGGTACATTCAAGACTGTCAACAAATTGTTAGTAGACCGTTGGAGCTTTGACACAAGAAAGCCTTACCTCTATTGACACTTCCCTGCACGAATTTATCCCCACCCTTTGTCACCGTGCACGAAGTCTTGAGGGCCGGTAGACGTATTGAGAGCCATGGACTGCGAGGGGGGAAATTGAGGTCGTCGCCGAGCTTGATAGCGACCAGTTGCTTTGACGTCCTCCTTCACAAAATCGTCGAGTCTTCTGATCTTGCGGGAATGGCGTAGCTGATTACGGAGAAAAGACGTTAGCTTGCGACAGAAAGGCAGGGCATCCGGCACGTACCTTGCATGAAACTAAACCATTCAAAGGCATGCTGACTATGGCCATTAGAATAGACCTGGAAGAACAACAATGAGGAAAGATAAAAACTGAGTACTAAACTGATAGCTTACCATAGTAAATTCAGATGTGAGCTGGTGAATAAAGGGTAAGAAATCGAGGAAATGACAGTTTGGTAACAAATCCTTACCTTTCTAAACGAAATCCGCCTCTCCTACCATTGAACCCGGTAGGATTGAAGTATTAACGATGCCTTACAGAGAATTAGACCCAAGAAAGACACAGAGAGATAATAAAGAGCTCACCGTTCGTTGGTCGGCATCGTCGTTGTGGTTAAAGCCAAAAATTTGATCAACCAACGAATCCGAAAAGGAAACCGATACCGGTCACGAGACCAAACCCATCCAGCTTCGCAATGTCGACGACGAGGCGTACAACGTCGGGAGACGCGCCGTTGAGATATAAGACAACGAGAGGACATAGGTTGGAGATATGAGAGACAAAGAGAGAGGGAGAGGAGAGTTGAGAGACGAGAAAAGTGGGGATGAATGGGATAATGACAGTCAAACCAAAACCTACCTCGTATTTAAACATTTCGCGCAGGCCTGGAATACACGGGGATCACGGATAGACCATGCCAACGGCTGAGAATGCATCCGAATATCGGACATTCGAATCTGCGACGCCCGAAATTTGGAAGATCCAAAACGGCAGATGGAACTGAAAGCATGGAATGGGTTTCCCCCCTCGTTTCAAGCTTAGTTCTCCCGATATTAACAGTGAGCCGAAATACCAGAGAGTTTGAGAAAACAAAAGTCCATCCCTGCCATCCACTCAGCGTAGGACTGGTATGATAAGATAATGAGCATTAACTACAAAACATGGGAGGACAAAGTACGCACTCGAGAGTATTCCAGCTTTCAAGTTTGTTCGGTGGCAGGCACGGGGTGGGAACCCGTTTAAGCGTCGACCCTGATAGCGTAACAGGGACGTCTTCAGAGCACATGAACTTTGGAAGTTTGAATTGCGGGAATACTGGCCTTGCGTACTTTGCTTCTGTTGTCATCTTGAATAGGCTAGGCTGCGAGGAAACATCTGGATGGTCTATCACGACATCATGATATTAAGGGCCGATGAATATATACTTTTGAAGACTGTAAGTTCGGATAATGCTATGCAAAAGCTGGAGAACTTACCAAGCAGGGTAAATTCACTTTGAAACAGGACTACAGAGTTCCTAAGAACATCGGCAGCCATACAACTTGCTACAGTATGCATTTCGGGACCTAATAATTTGTTTACATCAAAACTTTGACTCTTGGCAGGCGGTAACGGCAAAAACTCACAATTCGATGAAGGGGCTCCTGTTCAAGTGCAGGGACGGCAGACGACGTCATGATCTGGCGCGTCGGTTTTTCGGTCCGAGGGGACTCATTAACATGCTACGCGCCATGCAGGGTCCCCTGTACCAAGCTAGAACTGCCGAACGTCGATAGAGGTCAATGTGCATTCATGGGAGTGCCGAAAACCGTATCATAACGCGAATTGAATTGAATATTGCCTGTGCAAAGTAAATATACACTTGTCAGTAATAGTGGGCAAAGGGAAAAATGGAATAAGACCAGAGAACGAAGAAAGTGAGGGACTGAAATTAGTGGTAAGAATGAAAACCACGTCAATTCCTCTTTCGGAATTGACAGAAGGCGATGCCGGCAACTTCCTCTTTTACTTCTGACCACGATCGTGCAACTACTCGTTCTTCACTCTCGCACTCCGAGACAGCAATTCAAGTATTCTAATCTGTAAGTCAACTCATTTAGACATCGCGTACCTTCTCATGAAATATCTCCCAGGGCAGATAGTTAATTAACGGGTAAATTCCGTTCGGAATTCTGGTCATTCGGTTGTACTCGCTGCTTGTTTCAAGGCTGCGTCACTCCTCAGAACCTCGGTGTAAAAATGGTGAGTCAATTTCGTCTTCTAGATTTTTTTGAGCTTTCATGGTCTCGGCAGGACATTCGAGAACGTGCAGGAGATACGATAATAGCAATTGGATGAAGGGATCGATGCGGGCAGAGCCTGCCCGTTAAATCATGTACCTTTGGTGCGTATTCCTTTGTGTTCTTGCATATCTCGAGTACTGATACGACATCGAATGTTAGTATTTTAGCGAGACGATGTATTTATGATTAAGAGAAAGCAATGTAAACTACACTAAGCACTCGTCACATTGGTGTAATCCCTCGCTCTGACCTCAAAACTCGAATACCCGGGATTTCTAACCTACAGAATGGTGACTACGAGCTTTCGCCATCTCCGTGATACGTGTGTCTGGTTTCAAGGTCGGTGTCCATTGTGCACATTCAGTGCACCGTGTCCATAACCTTAACGTCTTTCTATCCAGCTTCGTGTGATCCTTCGCTCTGACTCACTCAAATGCCCGGGGACGTCTAACCTGCGGGATGATGATTACGAGGAGACTGCTTTGCCGTCTCTGTGATGGACGCGTGGTGAGTATCCATTACACATGTTTCATGTTTAGAACCTTACCGTTATTCTCATCAGCACCGTCTATCTGCCTCCGAGTAACGCTACAATCCATCTCACAAAGAACGGCGCCCACCATGCTGTCCGTGTCATAGGTCAGTGATCATTTCGTACATTTGATGGCTAGAACCTTACCGTCGTTCCATCCAGCACCATCTATCCGCCTACGAGCGATGCGACAAATTCATTTCGCAGATTACCTTGACGATATTAGTGACTGCGTCTCCTTCCCTGCTGACTTGCAAGGTAAATTCAGCCCGCGTCACCCTCTTCTTCGCGTCATCTGAATGAGGGTCAGGCGTCATATGGAAGGTGGGGAAATGAACTAACCGTGACCCTACCTGATTGCACGGTATTCGCTTTGCTGACCTCTGGTTCTGCGACTCAGACCCTGATAATGTATGCTTGGAGAAGACGGCAGAACTGTCTGCAGAGGCTGACCTTGAATTAGCAAGCCTTGCTTGTTCACTGGGTAAGTAAAAGCTGCACGAAATCCATATAACTATACTCACTAGACTCGAAGGGACTGCGATAAGTATTGATCTCTTGCCCTGATCGTGACGGCTTACTGACTGCATGACCCTGGCTACAAATGCGATGCGAAGGCAAAGCCGTCCATACGGTATACCATGAAGATCTTCCGATTTTCAAGTCGTTTCATTCTGGAACACCAGGAACCCGTATCATCCATGTCTTCATTTTGTGTACAGGTGCAGCTGCTGAGTGGCATCCATACCTATTCTTAAAAGGCAAGCACTCATTGATTCGTTGTGCATTGATTTTTGAAGTAAAGGGGACTCACTGCTAGCTATCCTAGTGCTTTGAACTTGTTACTACTCGGGCTAGCCTTTTGATGGTCCATTTGGTTCCAACCTGTATCTAAGGGGAGGTAAGTTGTCGTAATATCTGTTAGACTCCTGAGAGCAAGTATAATTTGAGCCGTCCATGTGGACATGCTCATTTATGATGTACAACTAACCTGAATTTCAGGAACCTGTGCCCGAGAGCCGCACGAAGATTACAGGATGTATAGAAGACCCATCTATACATCCCGTAATCTTTGTATGGTTCTCAGGGGAGTCCCCATGGTAGAATGTATTATGTCAGTCATGAGACAATGCAGAAATTTACCAGGTATGTAGGAACTTCTCAGATCCATTGCTTACTGTATGGCATATTAGAATACCAGTCTATGGCCATGATTCACAATATTGGCAATATTTTACCCTGGAATCCTTGATGGTTTACCCCGTTGTCTCTCCATGCTTCTAGAAATGATATCTGTATGTAAGGAAGTCATTGGAGCAATGAATGTGTCAGAGGAAAAGCAGAGAAAAGAGCACCCTAGACTGTATTCACATATACCTCATAATTGATGTAGTACATGCAGTCGTGCACCACTCAGAAGTGAGCGCATGCAGATGCCATAATTACAGTACATTCCAGTAGCATGGGAGAGCTCGCACGAGCATTCTCTTGCCCCTGGAAGGCCCTGGAATTATGGCAGGGAGCAGAAGAATATTGACAGTATGATTCATATCGACGTGCTTCTTGTGGGTCACAACAGGGATACACAGCTGAGCATGTGGAAGGTTAGTTTTACCGGAAATTTATTTTGTTGATCTTACGAATGACGGACCGTGGAGACCGAGTTGTAGGGTATATAAGCTGAAGGAAATGATTGATCGTGCGTCTCTCATTCTTACCTTTATGCTGCCACTATGCTGCAATGCTGCATCCCTCTCGGTCCCATCAATATATGTGGGAGCTTACCCATCCGCCACGACGTGTTTAATTGAGAATACGTCGTTGGTGCATCGCAGTGATGGGAGGTGAATATGCCAAATGGGATGTTTGGCAATAGCTTTGTGTTTGGCATGGCCTTTCGCACGTTGGATCGTCTTGCTCTTTACGCCTGGACCTTGATCTCGTGTCATGTAAGTTTTATCCTTCTCATTTCTTGTTCAATTTACTTATTTAATTGATGATTTAGGATCTTTCAAGGATCATACTCAACAGCGGATCGGCATGCGGTGGAATTCTGTCCCTTTCGATGTCCAGGTGAGTCTGACATTCGGCTTAATTGGTTCCTCGTAGATTCTCCGATCTATCGTGCCCACCCTCGTGTTACTTCAAGATTTCCTCGACAAATATCTCATCCCTCAAAGTTCAGCGCTGATCTGTCGGTCAGGTCTTGCTTCAAAGCAACGTATCGCTTTCCGGCGAGCAGGGACGACACAACAAGTGATCGCAAATGGGCGTAGCGTTGCTGCGGTTGAAGGATATGAAGGGAGGGAGTCTCGTCTCTTGGAAGATGGAAGACGCGGCGATTGATGACCCCCAGGAAGGTGAGTTTCACTTTGGTCCTTGATTCTTCTATGTACTAATTGATCTTGTACTTAGGTCGTCGAGGCCGCCACTTCGTCACCCTCCAACACGTTCATCGTCTTCGTTCCTCTCCCGAATGACTCGCTCGGCGCTGTTTCCATGGGTACGATTTTGACTCGAGACGACGTATCGTGTTCCGGGGAGCGGGGGTGGGGAGGGCGTTGAGGACGCGCACTCTAGCTGATAGGGGAAAGATCTTGATCGACTGCAGACGCATCCAGGCCCAAGGAAGATAAGTTTTAATTTTGTGCATGATTCTTCTATGGCTCATGTTCTTGTACTTAGGTTGTCCACCTCTCGCCCTACAATACCTTCAACGCGTTTCTCCCCGAACCATCTCTATCCCTTCGTCTCCCCCAAACGACTCTCGCTTTGTAAAGTGCTCTGACGCTGTCCCCTCGAACGTAAGGCCCGGCAATGGGCACGACTTTTGGCCCGAGACAACGTATCGCATTCCGGGGAGCGGGGGTATAAAGGGGTGCTCGAGTCGACAGGGGGAAGATCGCGATCGGTCGCAGACGCGTCCCCAACGAAGGTGAGCTTTCATTTTGTGGTTGGTTCTTCCATGGCTAACGTTCTCGCACTTAGGTTGGCCACCTTCTCGCCCTCGAACCCGCCGAACGTAGTCTGCCCCTCCAACATGTCCAACGTCGTCCTCCCTCTTCGATACATCCCCCACCCTCCCTCTGACAACGGCTCTCGCAAAGTACTCTGGCGCTATTCCCAAGAATGCATGCGCCAGCCATCGGGTCGATTTTTGACGCGAGACGACGTATCGCATTCCAGGGAGTGGGCATCAGGGAGGAGGGATATGGAGGATTCGAGTGAATAGGAGGGGACGACACATGAAGGGGATGCGGGCCCCTATCTCATCCTCTCCGCGCAGATGATTTCTCGGGGATGATACATCCCTCACCACTTGCCCATGCCCGCATCGACGCCTTCGCACCTCTCCGCGCAGATGCTTTCTCGGCTATGATGCTTTCTCCAGTGCATGCGCATGCCCGTGCCCACCCTTCAAGCTTCAGCGATCTTCGGGCAGTTGCTGCACGGTTGCGAGCTTTTATGCAGAGACGATGCATCGTCGTCCGGGGAGCAAGATACCAACGGCCCACATGCATTCCGCGGGCGAGGTCTGAGTCCCCCTTTGGCTAGAGGCCTCCAGTGTGCTGCCGACGACTTTGTGGGGGAAGTCGGCAGGAATTTGTCTGTGAGTGCTCCCTCTTCGTGATGTTGTCCACGCTAACTGTCATTCAGGTTTTCTTTTTCTCTTTGCATCCACCTAGGAGTCAACCAGACTAGCCGCTGTTCACCCGTTTAACCCGTTGCGTCTGATTAAATAGACGCCGTTTGAGGAGGACTCGGGGTTGGATAATGGCGTGGTGTGGTTGACTCGATGCGGCGTCTCTGGAAGTTGACGAGGTAAGCTCACTTTTCTTTCCTTAGAATCCAATGCTAACTTGCCTCCATTCCAGCGCGTCTTTGTCTCTCGAAAGGTAGGTCCATTGGCCGGGTTAGGCTTATCACACACAGTTTGCGCGAGTCCTTCGGGGCTTGCGCGTTTTTTTTGGGCGAGTCGGACCCACAACGGGCAAGCGTCGGTCTCCTGTTGAAACGACTTGAACGGGAGACCACGCTTGTCCGATGCATGAACGGGAGAAAGCCTCCTCCCGTTTGTGCGAATGACGAATACCTTCGGGACGGGGAGATTACGATCCTACGAGGTGTGAAATGTGTGGACTTATGTTGTTTTTCGTTGCCTAACCGTGTTAATTTCCTGTTAGGCATATCTTCGGAGTATTTATTTCTATTCTCTTCGTTCGATCGTGTACCACAGTAGTGTCAATAAACACATTCTTCTTTCTGTTTCCTTATCGCCTGCCTCCCCGTCGAGATATCTTGCTTTTTGTGCTCGTCGTCGTTATGTTGATGACCCTGCATCCAAGCCCAGGGTGCTGTCGTACCACTAGCACAAACTTCTTTACGAACGACGGAGCCAGACAACTACACCCACGTCTCAGCTGTAC
>JAUEPT010000359.1:0-26525 GCA_030435635.1 Armillaria borealis | reverse complement strand
AGTGCAGGACGATTGCTGTCCCTGCTGTGGTACCAGCGTCCACTGGTAAAACTACTCCCGTAATCCACCTCGCTTCTCTGCTGACCAAATAAAGAACGGCATACCAACGTCCCAGGCGTTTCCTTCAATTTTCATGAGATTTTGGTCGATGCGTGCCTGGCGCAGCTCTTCGGTCATTCCACGTCCACGAACCTTTCACCACAGAATGTGAATACACGCATTGCGTAACGTTCGGAATACGTACCATAGGCGTGAATACCATGCCCTGAGGTAATAAGCAACGACGGTATGTATATTGAACTTGGGAAGCTTACCGGGGCGACACAGTTAACGCTAGCCCTTTACTTAGCCTGACAACATTGTTCAGGTTGGGTTCGCTCACCGAATCAGTTCGGGTCCATGATGTGCAGCCATAGCACGCGTCAGCTGGATGACGGCACCCTTAGATGTGGGATAAAGAACTCCAGGATTTCCACCCTTCACTGATGTGGATGCGTCAGGACTCAGTTCCGTGACAAATAGAAGAATTGCTTTACAGCCCGATACGGAAGGACATGTTCACAATCGAGCGAGCCGTCCGACCTTTCGCATTCAGGAATAGCATAACGAGACATGTGCACCATGCTGGTGACCTATATGGATGTCACAGCGAGCTCATGCAGATATCCCGTGTATCGATGGCAACCCACGTTAGTTCTGAAGTCTCGGTCCCAAGCCTCCAAATCAACATCCACAACAGTTCCATGCGGGCCTCCAACGGCCCACTTCAAGTTCACTTCAACTGAAGCCCCACATGAACGTGTTGAGTGTACTCACCAATATTCACCAATATAGGTACAGCTCCGAAAAGAGCCACGTGCGAGCCACAGCAGCTTTACATGATTCTTCATTCGTCACGTCGCACTCAACCACTTCCGATATGCCGCCTTCCGCTGTAATCATTCGTTTCGTTTCCTCTGCCCATTCGGAATTAACGTCAAGTAGAGCGACCTTGGCGCCTTGTCGCGCAAGGAGAATGGCCGTAGCGCGTCCGTTACCTATTTCACCTAGACTTCGTGTAAGTATCACTTAATTCAAAATGCGAGTGATTCTGTTTTCCTGGCATTCGGGAACCAGCCCCAGAAACGATTGCGACCTAGAGCATACTGTGGTGAGATTTGAACAAAAACTAGGTTCAACGAGTCTATACATCGCCGTGAAGCTGGAAAGCAAGCGGGGGCTTGGAGGTTTGTACGTCGGCCATGAGAGTGGGAAGGGAAGGGAAAGTTCACAGAATGAATTTCCAGGGATAGTTATGTGAGAGGTTACTAGCTACATCCAAGTCATAGGATCAGATACGGGGAATGAAAGACTGGGTCATGCGCGCGCGGAGCGCGCTGTTTATTTTAGGTTACCACCATCAGAACAGCTAGAAGTTATTGAAGGAATCACAGGAACACGACATTCCTTCTCCTCGGACCGTTCGCTATCTATAACATGCTTGCTCCAAGATTCTGTATAGCTAGCTTTACGATCAGATCATCGAATATTCTACATGACAACAAACATCGCGAAAATTAGAGAACGTATCGGAAATCCTTGATGTGTAGATATGAAAATGAGCATGGTAAGAGGTGAAGACGCTTAGGCATACCATGTTCTCCCATTCCGTCTTGTCCTGCATACCCGCTTCTTTCGACTTCGCGAAATCCGGAGGACCGTATATACGATCACGGCGCTTGTTGAATCCGAGCATGCTAGGTTAATGATGGTCAGAGGAAAGGACATACACAGAAAGCGAACAGACCCACTAAATAAACAGCGTGATTTGGCACACAAGTTTGATCTAGGACGGTTACATTCACAGGCCCGTGAAATAAAGGAACGGTATTTACAGAGTAACCGGCCAACAGTCCAGCTGTGGCAGATGGCTGATATAATGCAGAGTAAGTAGCGTATGACGTCTAAATACGTGAGTGGCTCACATAGAATGGCGCCTCGGATTGTTTGCTGAATTAAGGCCAGAGTGAGTGTAAACGCAGCGAAGAATGGAATACAAATCTCACACGACAAACGGTCCCGCAACGTTTCCAAAACAATATGCAGTGCTTTTCACCTTAGGGTAAGACGTAGTGATTTCAGGGAATTCCTTACAAGATAGTAGCAGAGGCCAAAGTCTGGGAAGTCACATTAAGAACATGCGGCGTCGTTTAACCCGCCCGGACTGCAACTTACCCGATGCGTGTATCCGCCCATGTTAGACGACACCATAACCAGGCCAACAGACTACAGAAGTCGTCAGTACTTATATATTCGCTAGTAATCATGACACTCACGAATCCAACGGACTGACAGTTGACTAGCCAAAACGATACCAGGCGTTGCCACACAGGTTCACGGGGCAAATACGCCATGCAGGCAGCTGATACTACGCAGATAATGTTGGCGGCCGTGGCAGCCATAAGACGTGCTGCGAATTAGGTCAACAAGCATTGTCCTATCATGCGATTGGAAGGCTTCTTACAGTTACGAACGTTCAAGGTGATCACACCTCCAACGATTAGAGCCGCGATTTGCACCATGTCACCGACACTAAGAAGAGGTTATTTGATAGGGTACTGTAACCTGAAGCTCCCTACCTTTTGAGCACAGTTGTCTTCGTCGCTGAATATTATAGGTGACAAGCATGCCACGGTGATAAAAAGCATACGCACTGGAAAATCCCATATCTTTACTACGGGAGATGTGTTAAGCAGGTCGTCTTTCATTCATAGATGCATATATACTGACATGATGATTGACGAAAAATTGCTGGATGTGAAGGCCTTCAGGCAATGTAGCGCGCGCGAAAGGAAATAGTCGTTACCTGACAACACCATTCGGTATCGCAGCCGCGAACACAGATATAAAGAGAATAACGTTCTTCGGATCCGTAGCAGAGACTAATATCTGTTCTTTCTTGAACTTCCGATTCTTGATACCAAGCTGATTGCCGGCAACACGCTGTACGGCCAGGACGCGATACTCAGGACTGAAGAAATGCGCAGATGCCTAAACCTCGAATGATAAATGCTCTCCTAGTCAGAGGATGACATACCGGTGAGTCGGGAAGCAAAAAGAAAACAGCGACAGCCCATGCCATAGTCACGGAACCGAGGATATAGAAGCTACGAAAATGAGGAAAGTTTGTATGAGCTTCAATAGACCTACATATACTGCCACTTCTCTGGACCGGTATGATTGTCACTAATCGCAGATATTCCAGCTGTAAATGCATGATTTTGAGCAATGATACACGGAATGGAAAAAATGTTTACGCACTTGATACACTATGCACAACTTTTAGATCTTCCATTAGCAGAGGTCGGACGTGTTGAAAACGTACTAGCTTCCAATTAAGCCGCCCCAACCTTAAAATTCGAATAAAGACGTTGTCGAGAATGTTACATCGATCGATTAACTCACCGAGACCAGAATACCCTGAGGCTCAATGAATAGGGAACGCGGACGTCAACGAAAAGGGGACATACAGATGAATTGACGGAGAGGAAGCTCTTGCTGGTGATTTTCAGCATATGGATTACCTCGAAGCGGATCCTTACTCTCGTGTACCACCATCCACTTTCAGAGACATGAATGAGAGCCAGAAGTAAATCGGGAAAGTCACATACGTCATTAGAGTCAAGCAAGGCGACACAAATGCCTCAAAGATGCCCAAGAAAAATCGATTTACCATGGCAGTTTTGAAATTCGTGCACCATACCACTACGCCAGAGGTTAGAGATCTCATTCATCATGAAAGAAAGTTTAATCGTACTAGTGAGAACACACAGACCCCAGATAAAGACTGCACATGACAGAACTCGTTGGGCGGGGTATTTTCCAACGAGGACTTGCGCCGGATACCTGATAGATGATGAGCTCGTAAATGCTGGCCCTAGAGGGGAAAGGACTTACTGCGCTATCGCATAACCGAAGTATACCCTGAGAAGCATTCGTCACAGATTGAAAAGAGCAAAATGTATTACATACATGCCTCCGAGCCAACTGCGTCCAGATGACAGTGAAACCGTGCACCTAAGGACATTGTTGCACGTACTTGAACTGGTTGCCATGAAGGTTTAAATCCGTCTGAAAGCCAAAGAGATTGGCATAATTGAGCGCAGTTTTCTGAGAAGCCAAATATCGAAGTATCAGCCATCTGGATACGCAAAGTCACAATGACCGTACGTCCAAAAACTGCAGGGTCTGCGTGATCAAGAATATCGGGAGAATAATAAGGTCTATTTTCCACCGAATGCTCCTGTTCTGTGAAGGCGTGATCTCGCTGTGATTGAGCCCTTCCTTGTAGACAGTATATCCGACGTTGTTTGTCTCGTCAACTTCTTCGATAGCATCTGGAATATCAACATGGCGGACTTCACCCTTCTCTTTGTCGATATCGGTGGTGGAAGACGATTCTGTGATCATAGATGTCAAGCGTTGGAAGGTCGTAGCTTCAGCCATAGCATACGAGAGATCACGTCTACGTCTAGTTCATTTATATCCAGTCCTAGGCATACAAAATATCACAAGACCGGCTGAGAGGCGTTTAGGTTGATGTCAAAGAGTGCAGACACCTCAGCAGACCCCGCGAGGTGCTTTACAGGGAAGAAAAATCCCGCGACAGCCGGAGGCGATCCACAGAAGAACTCCAAACCGGACCGTAGAACAATCGAAAAGCTGCGAGATAAGACCCGTCACTGGAAAGGGACTGAACAGCCGCCCATACCTGACCCCATTCTTGCTAGTGCTCCAGATGATTGTTGTTTAAATTGTTCCCCTCGCAACGCCCCAAAGCAGATGAACTCGAATTGCGGATATTGAAAGCTAATGCCTGAGAGATATACAAAACAAAACGTTTTGTGTTTTCGTATGGGGAATCGACGCGTTCGTAAACGGGCAGCTTTTATTGGTCGACTAATTCACGCATCGGCTGACAAATCAGCAAATCCTAAGTAGGACTCTTTTACAAATTACCGTTCTCAGCGATGGCACTCTCTTCCTGCTGTACTGTGATCATATGTCTGGATACGACTCCATACAAAGGCACCGTAATCATCGTCATGACCAATCCGGACTTTAATTATGGAGCAGCAAAAAAGCATACGGCGTTTGCTGATGGCGACTTATCAAAGTGGATCGACACGGTAGTCGAACATTCCGGCGTGTACAAGTTAACGATCCAGAAGGGCACTCATGTTTTCAGATGGTCCTGATACAAAATATGCAGTTGTCGGCTATTGCTTGGGCCCCGTACGTTATGGACACGCTAAAGGGGCCGCTATTCTGTTCGTTTGCTGGAACCCCGAGTTATCTAAGGCAGTCTTTGATATCTTCTGCGCCTGCGGAGCCGTTGCACACCCTGATTTTCTCAGGGAAAGCCATTTCATTGCATACGTCGGCGAGTCTCCGAGCCCTGACCTACTATCAGTACTGCTATGATACAGAGCCATACATCGAACCTTAGCAGAACCTCTTCTGTTGTCTTGTTCCAAGGTGGACCATACCCTTCTCACCGAGTCACAGACAGAGCAGAGGACATTCTCAAGGAGAAGCAGACTCCTTACCATCTTCAACTGTTTTCAGGAGTGGAGCACGAATTTGCTCTCGGTGGAGACATGTTTACCCATATCAAAGGTGCGTAACTTTCTCTTCCAGCGTAAGACAGACTGACAGCCCTATAGGTTGGAGAAATCGTAGTTACGGTTGTCCGATGACTACTGGAAAAATTGAATTTGCCTGTCCGGATATTTTTGTCCCTATCGACAGATCATGCTGTAGCCGCAGTAGCCTCGGGTTATTTCAAGGTACTATCATAGAAGTCCAGAATATTCAGGCTGTCGATCGGTCTTCTGAAAAAGTTTGAAGGTAAGAAGAGCACGTCCGTTCCACTTATACTCCCACCAATTCACTCAGATCTGTAGACCGTGACGATTTCTTGCGTGAACTGAAAGAAGGGATTTGGAAAGAGAATCTCGAAAGAAGAGCGAAGACGGGAACCACCGCAGAGGCCAGTGCATTTTAGCTGGCGACAAACGGTGTCTTTAAAGGTTTTGAATCAGCGAGGCGTTTCCCGGTCCTGAAAAGGCCGACAGTAGAACGGTATGAAAAAAATTTCCCCCTATGGAACAATGGACTTAAGGTATCCTCTCGTTTTACAATGCGCAAAACAAGGGCGTGAAAATTGACGCTGAAATCAAAACGTTTTTAAGGTCCAGTTTTAGGCTATCGAAAATGCACTAGCCTCTGCAGTGAACCCATCGTCGTTCCGATTTTCTTATCCTTAGTCATGCACTTAATCAAATCGTCGTCCACAGGTTCAGGCCAAATGAAAGAAGCCGTTTGCTGGTGCGTCTTGTCTGTCAATTGGGTAGGAAACCGCCGCAATGGGCAGTATCCAGTAGCCCGCCCGAACACCGATATATACTTTGAGACCAGGATGTTCTGCGACGCAATTTGGGGAAGATGCAGCGATACACGGAGAGAAGTAACGGCAAAAGGCGAGAGATACGACTCGAACGACAAAAAAAGTGACGAAGATTCCCTTGCCGTGACAGCCTGAATGTTGACGGGTATTGCATGGGCAGGTGACTGCATTGCAGAAAATCCTTATTGCATCGTCTTGATATCTTGAGGTACGCGTACCTTCGGTTGTACTGAAAAACGACTAATTCTGCTACCAGCGGACCTCACATAGAGATGAGGCAAGGAGTTACATTGAGCGGAACGGGGATTTAACGTGGTCGGCAGCCAAGAGATTCGAGAACTTAAGAAAGGTCTCAATATGGACATGAACACCAGGACCCCGAAAACTACGGCACCTGATGCCGGTAGCCTTCTGAGTCGTCTCCCTTCCTACTTAACTTGGGTGGTCGCTAGCAACACTCCTATCCTCTCTCTTTTATCTTTTCTCAGTACCCAGCCATCGGAAAGCAAAGACAAAGGGAACCAAAGGACACACCGATTTTGTGCGAGCTGCAGCTCGTTCAAGTTCATGATTGAGTCCTGAGCGCTTCCTGGCCCGTTTCTATGTGCGTGCCTTTGACCACTCTCAGTGGAGTAACATTGTCCGGAGGGGAGGCCCGTTGGAAGGCATGACTCAGAAATGATTCGGTGCAAAGGAGTTATATCGCCACCCATAGTTCCATTGGTGCCGCATTACAATGACGGTTAGACTTTTTCGCAACAACAAATTTACCAGACCTGCTAAAGGTAAGGAGGAATCCTGATGACGGGGGAATTTAGGGCATAAGAAGCTTTCGACACGTGTTGAACACGGGAAGAGATAAGTAGCTGGTGAGTGGTGTGGTGCGTGTACCGGCACAAGGTTGAACGTAACAGTCGTATAGCATGGTGAGTCACAATTTATTCTGGTACCCTTAAATTTTGCAGAGGCAGTGTCAAATCGATGTCAAAACGTCGGTATCTCTTCCGAACAGCCAAACAGGTGGTAGGCCGGCGATCACGAATCGAAGCATGTTACTTAATTTCGTAGGTCAATGCCGTGCTGACCGCTAGTTCTATCCTTGAGCTCAGCTGCCGCTGACCGGAGTACCTTCTTTCTCTCACGTAGTTTCTTCGTACATATGTACAAGTTCTGTCTCATCAAGACCGGTAAGATAGCCCCAGACACGACATGCAGCCCGTCCCCGCAGGTTATCCCATAGAAAAGCTGTAAGTTATCGCCGTGGAATCGAGGAGTAGTAGTATGTACTGAATCATCTCGTCCAAGGTCTGGTCCTCTGGTATGTCAAATTATGCGTTTAGTCTATTCAGTCCCTAACACAATAATTTAGATCGTTGCCTATCTCTTGCACTGGGGACTCTTTGGGACTCTTACCGTGCAGTTCTGTGAGTTGCTCATCCTGTAGATTGTCATTTCTGATACATTCTCGTTAGATCTGTACTATCTAGCATTTCCGAACGACAGACGATTCACAAAATATCTCGTCTATGGCATCTACGTTACAGAATTTGTGCAGACGATGCTCATTACACACGAGGCCTTCACCGAGTTCGGGTATGGCTTCGGTGATATGGAAACCCTGACTGGAATGTATTATAATTGGCTCACTGTTCCCGTCATGAGCGCTGTGGGTGCGTGCCAGCATCTCCTGTCCGTTTCCCGTTGCTTATAACAACAACAGTTGCTTTTGTCGGACAGGTCTTTTATGCGTACCGAATCCACGTATTATCACAGTCACGAGCCGTCCCTATATTCATCACCTGTGTTCGTTGCCATTCTCTTTCTGTGGCAGTTTAACTCATTTATTTACAGGTGTCCTTGAGCAGCTCTGTGGCAGCTGTAGTCACAGGTGTCTACTGTTACCAAGCAGGCGATGTCACTAAACTCAGCACTGACTGGGAGACGTCCATCGCCATCGGGGTCTGTAACTGACTAGGCGTCCTAAAAGTTGATCATGCTGAGTTATATGTAGTTTTGGTGCGGGGGCTCCGCCTTGTGTGATATCATCATCGCTGTCTGTATGGCTTTCTACGTGAGCTCTGTCTCTCTTTTGGCAATTATCTTCATTGATTCATACTATTTTTCAGCTTACGCGCTACGATACTGGCTTCCGTCGCACTCGAATGCTGGTCACAAAGCTAATTCGTCTCACTATCGAAACGGGATCTGTGACAGGTATTTACTCCTCACTCTTTACCGTTGCCACAAGACTAACTATCCCTATTTTTAGCTGCTGTCGCTCTGCTTAACCTTATCCTCTTTTTCGCATTCCCTCATCAGACTTTCTACGTAACAGCAGCCCTCATCATTCCCAAGCTGTATGCTAATACCGTTTACATGGTGTTGAATTCGCGGATACAAATTATCGGTGGACGGGATACCTATAGGTCTACTACCGATATGACCATCACAACCAGTGTCATACATCATCTACACGATAGGAACTTCCAATTAACACAAGACACAGAGCGAATGGTGCAAGAACAGCCGGGACCAGTGGTCACGATAACTAAAGAGGTATTGAGCGATAGTTATGAAATGGGTCAAACGAATGTCAGTCGTAATGCGGTGGTGATTTATGCTTTATTCGAGCTAATTTCCTTCCTAGAACAAACCACGGGACCAGGACAACGACTACACCGTGTAACGGGCGCCTCAATCATGATCATCGTCAGCCTTTCTGCGGATATCTGTATACATTAGTACCGGAGCTTCAGTATAGTTGTATTTGTATATGCCATCAGGCACGTCTATAGTAATGAAACGATGAATTAACGAAAACAGAGCATGCACCGTTGCTTTATACTTTATACACCCAACCCCTTCCTGGACTTCTTCTGCACCTTGCGTTCCCCCCAATAACTGCGACAAATACGAAGTCAGAAGGATCTGTAACGCGGCGGCCAGAGAAGAAGAATATCGTTTTAGCGGCAGGGAACGGTTCGGGCTGAATCATATTATTGAAAACTAGGGTTCCTTAAAATGGACATTCACTCGCAAGTTAAGACTAGGCAGTTTTATTCCTGTGGAGTAATAGGCAGGGATGGTGAGAGCAGAGAGATTAGGTCGAGAGAGGAGCACTATCTCCCCGGAGAATGGAAACAACAGCCTACGGAAACGTAGCGGATGCCCACAAGCAGGGTATATGTTCCCATCCCGAAATGATGCGTCTTCGGAACTTGGACCAAAGGAAAGGTAGGTCTTTCAAGATAGGCGGCTACAGGGACGACTCGGCATTTTAAAGAGTCTGTTGGCTTCGAATGCGCAATTGATCAGCTCGTGTCTTTGTATATCGTTGAGAGCACCAACCTTCCGCCCTTCTCATATGTCGTCTCCAGCTGTTTTCGGCGTGTAGCTCAACATTTTCATCACCCTCCGGCGTGCCTATTGTCTGCATGAACCTGAGTCAGCGTGGACGGTCTGGTACGGTCTCAAATCTTCTACAAGCATGCAGATTACCGCGCCAGCACTGACCGAACGAACCAAGAACGTTTCATACCTCGCCACCCTAGCCTGAACATGCAGTGATTGGTCGATGTGTTGCCGTCGTCGAGTCACGCCGGGTTCAGTTGGCGGTTTGATAGCCGGCTGACAAATCATCACTGATCCTAGGATTTTGTTAGAGTCATCGCTCCCTCGAAGTCACCCACCGGCCCTACTGTACTCCTACCTCTGCTCCAGACACCATCCAACAGGCGGACCCTCCCTCTGAGCCTGTTTTGGCTCCGGCAGAGCCAATTCTCTGATGTTCTCCGCTCCCACCAACCCAGCGAAGCCGCACAGGAAGTACGGACCGCTGACAGAGAAGCTGAGGCACGGACTTGTGGACATGACTGGGTCCAAACGCGGCTATCGAGATCGACTACTATGACTACTTCGACTATCGTTCATCCAAGGCGGATCTATGCGTCAGGACCCTGGGCGAACCTGGCGGAAATTTTTCACCTTGACAGATACCCATACGGGTCCGTCCTCCAGCGCTGACAAAGCTAAGCGTAGGAAGTCTGAACTGGGAGAGACATTGAAGGTAATAACTTCCTGGGGATGCGTATTGACCAGGAACTCGTTCTCCCAGCGCCCATACTGGGAGACGATCACTGATTTTAGGTTAACTAAGTAACTATGGCTGGTGGACCTGTCGAAGAGACAAGTTATGGTTGCCCTATGCGCTGTCAAAGCCGACTAAATTTCCCTCACACGTGCTTCTCAGCAGCTGATGTGGATGTTGTCTCGGCTGGAAGAAATTCACCTCCCACAGCCGCGCCCTGGGACCTTGTACGGTAACAATCTGGGAACGGTCAGCCTCACGTCTACTACACGATTGCACCAGAAAGTTTCAAAGTCAAACACATCGACATTCGCCACCATTATATCGGGGAGCTCGTCGCCGATAGTCACATCCAGGTGGAGTCTGCTCGCAGTAATACCAACCCTGCTGATCTCTTCACGAAGCCTTTGCCCCGCGGTGCCCATCGTCGTTACCTTACTGAGCTGGGGATTGGACGTGCGAATCTGGGAGAGTGTTGAAGGAGATTTGCGCGTCATACGCCGCTAAGTTCATATCATATCATGTTCTATTTACCACATCAGTAGTCACTCCTTTATTCCGATCCCTACATAGTATGGATTGGCTCATAAGTACCTCAGTCGTTTACCATCGTTGTGCTAGACTGAGTATACTTACATTTCTTCATCGTAATACGGACGTCGAACGTTTGCTTGCTTAGGGTAAGCGGGAAACTTGGGACACAGTGCGGGTTGTGTGGACAGAGGGAATGGTCGTTGCATGTCTTCTATGATGAATGGAGAAAGGATCGAGCGGTTGCTCCACCTACACCGGACTTCTTCTGATGCAGTATTGTGTAAAGAAGTCAAACGTGGGTCTCCCGCATAGTAGGACCGCTGGATTCTTTCTCAAGGCCAAGGGATCCTCGATGTCAGGTATTCAGTCGACATTGGATCTCTTCATGAAATTCGAGTTTTCTGGGGGGGGGGGGGTTTCAACTTTTCACGACACAGGACCTCGCTTCCATTTGATAAAAATCTCGCGCATTTGTAACTTCTCCGGGCGGTGAATTGCTCGAGCTTACGTTCATGTGTCGGTTAGTGACATGTGAGCGTTTTGTGCATTGTTCAAAATTGAAAGTATTCAACGCAATCCACAGATGACTCCTCAGCAGTTGCATAGGTTTAGGTTTGTTTGGTTAAGCACTTCATTTCTCCCCGGTCGCAATGTTTCATCATCGAAGACGTGCAACGACCATTCTCTCTGTCCCACAACCCCCGCACTGTGTCCCCAGTTCCCCGCTCACCCTAATTCAATTTCACAGAATCCAGTGTATTTAAGCAAGCAAACGTTCGACGTTCAAGCTCACTTCCAGTTGCACACAAATCCCTAATCCAACATGTCTACCAACGAAGGTATGTCGTCATTCAGAGCCCAAGCTCGAGCTCAGATCGTCCTTCGATACGGGCACTCAAGCCAATACCTCGCCCTCTGTCCCTGATCTCAACGACAACCCACCGACTCAACCCATTCCACGCAGTAAGTATTCAGCTAACTCCGGCTGCACCGTGTATATTGATGCTTGCAAAGGGGACCCAGATACTACCTACCTACTTCCAAAGTGGGTGTACATCCGCGACAGAAATGGCCGCTATCTTTCTGTCCGCTCAGGCCCAGTCTATGGCACTCTCACTGTCCGACAAGGTGATGCGGACATCACCAGCGCCTTTCAGGCCATTCCTCTTGGATCTTGGTATAGATTCCAGGGTAGTAACAGCAACTATATCATGCGTTACTACAACGGGTCCAGCACCTGGTACTCCTGTGACGGTCGTGACGGCGGCGATTCCCCTGTGTGGTTCCAGATCATTACTACCACTGGGAATTACGTATACTTGAAGGATAATTATGTTCCTTCCGGCTTCCTATCCAGCGATCTAGGTGGGAGTGGAAGTCCAATCGGCTACGAATACATCAAAGATTCCTCTCGATTCGAAATCGTCCAGGCCGCTGTCAAGAATGAGATTTTCGACGTCAATTACAACATTTCCGATGCCCAGATACGCAAAGCGACTCCCGTCATTGCGCTCAGTACATCCGTTCGCAATGACTCCGATGGCGACGCCAACCAGACCCTCACGTACTCATACGAGAAGTCGAAAGTTGGCACTTGGAACAATACTGCTGGCGTTACAATCGGGGTGTCGACGACTTTTTCGGCAGGCGTACCGTTTGTTGCAAGCGCCGAATTCGAAGTGTCGGTTTCCACTTCCTACTCCCACGAGTGGGGTGGCGAAGAAGGGGAAACCGAAACTATATCATCGTCCACTTCGGTCACCGTCCCTTCCAAGAAGAAAGCGCGGGCAACCATTATTATCAGGAATGCTCAGATTGATGTTAGGTTCACCTACAAGGAGAGGACTTTGTGGACGAATGGGCAGAGCGAAGAGAATGTGAAGTCGGGAGTTTACAAGAACGTTGACTCTTGGCACGTTGATGTCCAGCTTGACAACTGGGAGGACGCGTAATGGTGAGTAAAATTCCTTTCATGGACAATTTAATGAATGCTTACTACAGGGAATAGAGCCCTTCGGTGCCTCGATTACCAAATATGCGCAACAAGTTATGCAAAGCGAAGGGGGAATGGCGAAGAAGTATTAGCGCGTGTACAATATATGCAGAGTGTGTTTCTAAGTTGTAACAAAGAATGTTTTCATCGTGTTAGGATCAATGAGAGCCCTGCTCTTAAAGTACGAGACTGTGGTAAGGTAACGAAAAATTACTGTGGCTTGACTACTCCGAATAGCTCCAGAATTGCGAGGGTCGTCGGGGTTGATTGTCCATTAGCGGGTCGTGTATATGAAAGAGAAGTGAGTTAGCTACAATCAAGGCCTTTGTGACCGACGACGTCATGCGATGTCGTTAGGAAGCGCGCGCCTCCTGGAATGTCAAAGTGGGCCTCGCCACACGATGGTAAAACGGAAGGGAAGTCATCGACGAAGCAGATGATATAGCCAAATCTCCGAGTTCAGAGTTGTACATGGAGCCCGACGGAAGGGTTCGGCCGAAAGTTCAACACGTCGATTGTGGACAAAAATTTCACGTTACAGCGCGTCATCGTGCATAATGTTTGCTGACCTTTACAAGTCTTTCTATGCCTTGCCTGTCGCTCTGGCCGCCCTTTGTAGATCCGAAAACTCCGAAGCCGAGCTCGAAAGTTGTACCTAAGCGGTATTCTTGTGCCGTATGAATTTTCAAACATTCATCTAGGTCAAGGAGAGCGCCTATGAACTGTTTAGTCTTCATCATAGAACTGTTGAAACTACTTGGAGCCGGAACGACTGAGGCACATTAACACCTTTCGGAGAAGTCTCGTGCTTCCAGAACTGTATGGCCAACACCAGAGCCATGGAAAATGGACTTCAAGGATCGTTTTGGTAGGCTGTATGATTCTTTCTGCCAATTTGGTTGGGAAATGGTTGAACCATGGAGTCGTTATGGTGGCGCGGCGGTGGCAGCCATAAGACGCGTTGCAAATTAGGTCAACAAGCAACGTCCTATCATGCGATTGGACGACTTCTTACGAACGTTCAAAGTAATCACACCTCCAACAATCCGAGCCGCGATTTGTACCATATCCGAGTCATCAACACTAGAAAGAGGCGACTTCAATAGACATTCGGATCCAATGTACTTGAAGTTCGCTATAGCTACCTTTTGAACACAGTTGTCTTCGTCACTGAATATTCCAAAGTGACAAATATGCAATGATGATAAACAGTACATACTTGGAAAACCCATATCTTTACTACGTCCTTCATTTATAGATGGACTCGAATTCGTAATATCGGGTAATATCGAAACCAATACCCAAGAGAGATACAAACTAAATCATCTTTTAACTTGCAGACATGGGGAATCGACGTATTTGTGAACGGGCAACTTTTAGTCGAGAGCCAGGGTCAGTTGGCGGTTTGATAGCAAGACGCGTCGGCTGACAAATCATCACTGATCCTAGGATTTTGTTGGAGTCATCGCTCCCTCGAAGTCACCCACCGGCCCTACTCCTACCTCCGCTCCAGACATCATCCAACAGGCAGACCCTCCCTCTGAGCCTGTTTTGGCTCCGGCAGAGCCAATTCTCCGATGTTCTCCTCGCTCCCACCAACTCAGCGAAGCCACACAGGAAGTACAGAGGTCCGCTGACAGAGAAGCTGAGGCACGGACTCGTGGACATGACTGGGTCCAAACGTGGCTGCAACTATCGAGGTCGACTCGTACTATGATGACTTCGACTATCGTTCATCCAAGGTAGATCTATGCGTCAGGACCCTGGGCGAACCCTGACAGATACCTATACGGGTCCGTCCTCCAGCGCTGACAAAGCTAAGCGTAGGATGGGAGAGACGTTGAAGGTAACAACAACATCCTGGGGGGATGCGTCTTGACCAGGATCTCGCCTCTGGTACCATAACGTTCTCCCAGAGCCCATACTAGGAGACGATGATCACTGATTTTGGGTTAACTAACTTGCAGACCCGTTCGACCCTACTTCCTGTCGGCTCGATAACGCCCTGTGCCCTACCAAGCAGGAAGAATGAACGAAATGGCGACTATCCCGTACCGTCAGCTACTTGCTCGTGTGATGTGGGGACGACTCACCTAGATCTGTCTTACACCGTGAGCGAGTTTTCGCGCTTCCAGACCAACCCCGGGATGGCTCATTGGCGCGCCCTTCTGCATGTTGCAGGACACATCAAAGGAACGACGGACTATGGTTTGGTTTTCTTCAGTGACCGCTCCCTCGAACCTGTCAGATACATCTATGCTGACTGCGGCGGCTGTCGAGATCCCAAACGCTCGACTTCGGGCTACATGAGTACCATGGCTGGTGGACCTATCGAAGAGACAAGCAACGGTTGCCCTATCCATTGTCGAAGCCGAGTATATTTCCCTAACGCAATGCTCACCAGCAGCCGATGTGGATGTTGTCTTGGCTGGATGAAATTCACCTCCCACAGCCGTGCCCTGGGACCTTGTGCGGCGAGAATCTGGGAGCGACGTCTACTACGCGATCTCACCAGAGAGCCAAATACATCCGCATTCGCCACCATTATATCAGTAAGCTCGTCGCCGATAGTCAAATTCAGGTGGAGTCTACTCGCAGCAATACCAACCCTGCGGATCTCTTCACGAAATGCCCATCGTCGTGACCTTGCCGAGTTGGGGATTGGACGCGCGAATCTGGGGGAGTGTTGAAAGAGAACCGCGCGTCATATGCCACCGAGTTCTTCTCGTATCCTATTCTATTCACCACATCAGTAGTCATTCCTTTATTCCGATCCTTATGAATTCGCCAGAAGTTACCCAGATACCTCAGTCGTTTCGTCATCGTTGTGCCAGACAGACTATACTTACATGTCCTCCTCGTAATATGAACGACGAAGCGTTTGCTCGGGGAATCGGAGACAGCGCGGGGGTTATGTGAGACAGACGGAATGGTCGAGGCATATCTTCTAAGATGGCTATTGAATGGATAACTGAATCGTTGCGACCGGAGAGAAACGAAGTACTTAACCAAACAAACCTATGCATTGCGTTTAAGGTACTTTTATTTTTGAACAATGCACAAAACACTCACATGTTACTAACCTACACATGAAAGTAGGCTCGAGCAATTCACCGTCGGGGGAAGTTATAAGTGCTCTGTCGGCGTTCCGTCAGTGATACTTGGGCCCAGCCTCCCTCGGAAACATTTAACACCCCCGAGCAAACAAGAGATTCAATGTCGACGGAACACCTGACACAGCGCTTGCGCCACCTACACCAGACTCCTTCTGAAGCAGTATCGTATAGAGAACTCAAACGTGAGTCTCCCCATATGTAGTAGGGCCACTGGATTCTTTCTCAAGGCCAGGATATCCTCGATGTCAGGTGTTCAGGCGACATTGAATTCCTTCACTAGATTCGAGTTGTCTCGGGGGTGTTTCCAACTTTTGCCATGACAGTCTGTTACACGGTCCTACTATGGGGAGACCCACATTTGAATTCTCTATACAATACTGCGTCAGGAGTCTTGTGTAGGTGGCGTAACCGCTCGATTCTTTCTCAAGGCCAAAAGATCCTCGATGTCAGGTGTTAGTCGACATTGAATCTCTTCACGATATTCGAGCATTCTCGGGGGTTTTTCCGACTGTCGCTGACAGAGCACTTGTAACTTCTCCCGACGATGAATTGCTCGAGCTTACGTTCATGCGAGTGTTTTGTGCATTGTTCAAAAATAAAAGTACGTTAAACGCAATGCATACGTTTGTTTGGTTTAGCACTTCGTTTCTCTCCGGTCGCAACGATTCAGTCATCCATTCAATAGTTATCTTAGAAGATATTCAACGACCATCCCCTCTGTCCCCTATAACCCCCGCACGGTGTCCCCGGTTCCCCTAATTTTGATTTCACGGAATCCAGTTGTATTTAAGCAAGCAAACGTCCGACGTTCAAACTTACCTCCAGTTTTACTCAAATCCCCAATCCAACATGTCTACCAATGAAGGTATGTCGCCATTCCGAGCCCAGACTCGAGCTCAGATCATCCTTTGATACAGACACTCAGTCCAATACCTCGCCCTCTGTCCCTGCTCCCAAAAGCGAGGACAACCCACCGATTGAACCCATTCCACGTAGTAAGTATTCAGCTAACTCCGGCTGCACCGTGTATATTGATGCTTGCAAAGGGGACCCAGATACTACCTACCTACTTCCAAAATGGGTGTACATCCGCGACAGAAATGGCCGCTATCTTTCTGTCCGCTCAGGCCCAGTCTATGGCACTCTCACTTTCCGAGAAGGTGACGCGGACATCACCAGCGCCTTCCAGGCCGTTCCTCAGGGATCTCGGTATAGCTTCCAGGGTAGTAACAGCAACTATGTCATGCGTTATTACAACGACTGGTACTCCTGCGACGGTGGTACCGGCGGCATTAGCATTCTGTCGTTCCAGGTCATTACTTCCACTGGGAATTACATCTACCTGAAGGATCCTTCTCGCTTCCCATCCAGCGATCTAGATGCAAATGGACGTCCAATCGCCTACGACTACATCAAAGATTCCTCTCGATTCGAAATCGTCCAGGCCGCTATCAAGAACGAGATTTTCGACGTCAATTACAACATTTCCGGTGCCCAGATACGCGAAGCGACTCCCGTCATTGCGCTCAGTACATCCGTTCGCAATGACTCCGATGGCGACGCCAGCCAGACCCTCACGTACTCATACGCGAAGTCGAAAGTTGGCACTTGGAACAATACTGCTGGCGTTACACTCGGAGTGTCGACGACTTTTTCGGCAGGCGTACCATTTATTGCAAGCGCCGAATTCGAAGTGTCGGTTTCCACTTCCTACTCCCACGAGTGGGGTGGCGAAGAAGGGGAAACCGAAACTATATCATCGTCCACTACGGTCATTGTCCCTCCCAAGAAGAAAGCGCGGGCAACCATTATCATCAGGAATGCTCAGATTGATGTTGGGTTCACCTACAAGGAGAGGATTTTGTGGACGAATGGGCAGAGCGAAGAGAATGTGAAGTCGGGAGTTTACAAGAACGTTGACTCTTGGCACGTTGATGTCCAGCTTGACAACTGGGAGGACGCGTAATGGTGAGTAAAATTCCTTTCATGGACAATTTGATGAATGCTTACTACAGGGAATAGAGCCTTCGGTGCCTCGATTACCAAATATGCGCAACAAGTTATGCAAAGCGAAGGGAGAATAGCGAAGAAGTATTAGCGCGTGTACGATATATGCAGAGTGTGTTTCCAAGTTGTAACAAAGAATGTTTTCATCGTGTTAGGATCAATGAGAGCCCTGCTCTTAAAGTACGAGACTGTGGTAAGGTAACGAAAAATTACTGTGGCTTGACTACTCCGAATAGCTCCAGAACTGCGAGGGTCGTCGGGGTTGATTGTCCATTAGCGGGTCGTGTATATGAAAGAGAAGTGAGTTAGCTACAATCAAGGCCTTTGTGACCGACGACGTCATGCGATGTCGTTGGGAAGCGCGCGCCTCCTGGAATGTCAAAGTGGGGCGCCTCGCCACACGATGGTAAAACGGAAGGGGAGTCATCGACGAAGCAGATGATATAGCCAAATCTCCGAGTTCAGAGCTGCGTATGGAGCCCTACGGAAGGGTTCGGCCGAAAGTTCAGCACGTCGACTATACGGGACTGTGGACGAAAATTTCACGTTACAGCGCGTCATCGTGCATAATGTTTGCTGACCTTTACAAGTCCTTCTATGCCTTGTCTGTCGCTCTGGCCGCCCTTTGTAGATCCGAAAACTCCGAAGCCGAGCTCGAAAGTTGTACCTAAGCGGTATTCTTGTGCCGTATGAATTTTCAAGCATCCATCTAGGTCACGGAGAGCGCCTACGAATTGTTTAGTCTTCATCGAGTCCATAGAATCGTTGAAACTGCTTGGAGGCCGGAAAAGGCACATTAGCACCTTTCGGAGGAGTCTCGTGCTTCCAGAACTGTATGGTCAACACCAGATTCATGGAAAACGGACCCAAAGAATCGGTTTAGTCGGCTTTATGATTCTTTCTGCCAATTTGGCTGGTAAATAGTTGAACCATGGAGTCCTTACGGCGGCATTTCCTCAGGGCTGACGCCTTTCTGAAAAACGATCCGAAGGTTACCGTCACTCCGCGTCTGTTGTGCGCCTAGGTAGGCTTAGGTTGCGCACTCGGGGCCGATTGTGACATTCTCCACAAATATGAGGCTCCAATTATGAACGGCATGATCGCTCATAATGGTGACAGACCGTTACGACTGTATGATTTGAGATGATTTGCTCTGCCCTGCCTGATTTGCATCAGGGTGCTTCTGTGACGTCACCTTAGGAAGACTTTTTCGAATTATGGACCGCAAAATGTAAAGAAGAAGAAACATACAGCGTTCAATACTTGTTGGTCGGCCAAGGGTACGAGGGTGGAGTCGCGTGGTAGTCAGGTTCAGTGGCGTTGGTGCATGCGTGTGGTCAGCAACCGCGCCGGGTCGTTAACTGCGTACGGGAATTAGTCGTCAGAATTCTCAAATGGCGGTAAACCCGATGGAACTGGCTGTTCATTTAACCTGGTTTGATCCGCATATAGATATCAGGGCATGACCACCGGTCTAGGAGTCGTGTGGTACTGTCAAGGGTTCTTACCTGAAATGAACTGGAATGGAGCCGTAGGGGTTCACGCTTCCAAAGCCGTGAAACTTGCAAGCATCATTGGCCAGTAGACGACTCCAGTGCATGTTCACTGCTCTCCAAAAGTAAATGACCACATGGTTTTCATACAGATGGAGACAGAATGTATTCTGGAACGTAACCTCTCGGAAAATTGATATTGGAGAGAATCCCGGAATCAGAAACTATCTGATAAGATCACATAGGTCCAGGTTCGATGACGCAAGCCAAGATTAGGCGGAAATTATCTGATAAGATGCGAATGCTTGAATTACCGCAGTAAAAAAAGTCCCCGAGACGAGTACATTCATCGTCCTGAACGTGCTTCAGATAACATACGCAGCAAAGATGGACTCTTCGTCGCCAGAAGATCCAGTGCGTGCATTGCCCCCAACTCGTATTCCGTGTTTCTTTCCCTCCATCGCCGGTGGTACCCAAGACCCGTTCACTGTCATCACACTTGACGTTACTGCTTCTGCGCCAGCAGCGGATGCTGTTGCCTTCGCCTCTGTGGTGCGCACACTGATAGGGACGACCGGCGAGTTTGCATTTAGGTTGCAAGACGATGCCTGTGTTGTCGCCGAAGGAAGAGACGAGCAAGACGCGATAGAGCATTTAACAACGTGCCAGAATTCCCAAGCGACTGGCCTAGAGGCTGTAGAGGTTCAGCTATCGTCGTCGTTGTCGATAGAATCCAAGGTGCGTACAGGTCCCGACGCAGTTGCCGACGCTAATTCTCACGCTCACGTGCCTTGACAGACCCTTGCAGCAGCGCCCGTTTTATTCCATCTCCACATCGGTCCCTCGTCTCTTGTCCTCCAATTCTCCGAAAAACATATTCCAAACCCTCTGGCATGGCGCTTGTTGCACCTGTATGCCCAAGAAAGCGGTACTACTGTTCCCGGTGCCACCGACAGCGAACTTTCTCTTGTCAATCACCCGCCGCAAGCCTACCCGGCGTTCTCAAATGAACGACCAGCTCTTCTTCACAGCGCGTTCCTCGAGAAAGCCGCTGCTAGCCCGGATGCAACGGCCGTTGACTTCTTGGACGCTCAAAATTCACCGCGTCGTGCTATATCTTACCGTCAGCTGGACCAGCAGTCCTATACCATTGCCCGAATTCTACGCCATTTGGTCCACGACACGAAGGGTATCATCCCGTTGGCACTACCCCCTTCTCCGGAGCTTTATGTCGGATATATATCAGTTCTACGCGCAGGCTGCGCGTTTTCACCCCTTCCGGGTCTGGATGCCGCACCTGTTGAGCGTATCGTGGAGTTGGTGCGAGACGTTCGCGCACCAGTCGTTCTTGGGATAGGATCTCGCCCTGAGTGGATGGATGCTGTCGAGGACGTGCATTGGGTGGACGTAGCATCTGCTGTAGTACCAGCAGAAGCACCTCTGGAATGGGAAGCGCCCTGCGAGTCAGACTTAGCATATGGTGTGTGATTAATCTGCAATATCCAGAATAATTTATTCATCTTTCGCTAGTTCTTTTTACTTCTGGATCGACAGGAAAACCTAAAGGTGTCCAGATTACCCATTTGGCGGCAGCATGTTCCATCTCGTCCCATTTAGCGGTTCGTGCTCTTCCTCCAGGAACTCGCTGGTTCCAGTTTGCCGCCTCAACTTTTGACCCGGTAGGTGGTTTTCCTATTTCCTATTCTCACCCCGTTCTCATTCCCTTTAGTCTCTTATGGAGACCTTTATGAACTTCTCTTCCGGCACAACGATATGCGCTGCTAACCGTCAACGTCTCCTCACGAATCCGGAAGCTGTTCTTTCAGAACTTAACTGCTCTCATATGATGGCTACCCCAAGTTTTGCGGCCATGCTGCGTCCTGAACGCATAGGGCCGTTGTTTGAGCTTTGGACCATGGGTGAACGCCTTTCCGAACGCGTCATCGATGCATTCAGCAGACCAGACCAGGGATATGTCCTATGTAATGCTTATGTGAGATCTCTTTCTTCAGGGAGAGTTGTATAGGCTAATTAGCGTTGCTCAGGGTCCGACAGAGGCTGCCATCAACGTGACACTGCGTCTTCACCCCCGCAATGAATCTGGCGCGCGCCTTGGTCCGCCTATATCGACCGCCTCTATGATGATTTTACATCCCACCGAGCCCAGACTTGTGCCGCTCGGGTTTCCGGGAGAGTTAGGCTTAGGAGGTCCTCAGTTGGCAAAAGGGTATGTCCATGTTGTTCATCCGTTTGCTCGTATTCATCTGAGTTTTAGATACTTGAATATGCCAGAGCAAACGGCCCGTTCATTTGTTGAGATTGATGGGATTGGACGCGTTTATCGCACAGGCGATCGCGCGCGCGTAGTAATCGACGAAGGAGGTCAGTGGTCTGGAATCGAATACCTCGGTCGCATGGGAATGGACCAGGTAAAGCTTAGCGGTAGGCGTGTGGAATTGGGGGAGGTCTGTATTTTCATCAATTTTAGCTAGACGAGACTAACGATGTATTCTCTGCCGTAGATCGAGGCCATCTTATTATCTGTCCCCGGTGTTCAATCGGCACACGCGGTCGTTCACAAGTCCGACTCTGGCGCCGAACAACTTCTTGCCCTAATCACTCCGGAAGAACAGTGCCTTGTCGATGAAGCTAGCCGTGTGGCTGAAGCTCGCCTTCCGGCCCATATGCGACCTGTCGGCTATTTTCTTGCACAGACAACGCCCAGGTCGACGGCTGGAAAAGCAGATCGTCGAGCTATAGCCAAGCTTGTAGCGACGCTCTTTTCAGAGGCTCAGTCCATCGCTGAAACCAAGGAAGACGCTGGAAGTGATATAGATCCTGAGGTCCTGAAGACTGTTGTTAAGCTTGTCGCGGAAACCGCAGAACTCGAAGAGGACTCCATTTCGCTCAACGCTAGCTTCATCTCCCTCGGCATCGACTCCCTACGGGGTGTCCGCTTCTTGACTCTTGCTCGCGAGGCCGGTTTCAAAAGTTTAGCCATTCTTGATGTGGTTCGTGTCATGTCTTTTCTTGACGCGTTAGCTCATGGAATTTTTTATCAGCTACAAAACCCGACACCTCTGTATCTTGCTCGGAGGATCATGGAGAGTCAAGACCAAGACGTCGATCCCGATACTCCTACCAAGCACGTCGAAATTTTGGAGCGGTTCGCAGTAGAAGCAGGACCCGCCGTACGGCAAGAACACGACCACGTGGACCGGATCACGCCGGCTACACCAATGCAAGCCAGTTTACTTGCACTATATCTACGTTCTGAAGGACAGTCCGGCTATATCAATCATTCGGTTTATTCTCTCAGAAAGGAGATCGATTTAAATCGCTTCAAGCAGGCATGGGAAGCAGTAGTTCGCCACAATGCAATATTGCGCACTTCGTTCGTCTTGGTCGATAACAGTGCCATCAGCCCATTTGCGTTGGTTTCCGCTGAAGAGTATGACGTTCGCTGGATCGAGGACTTGGGAGATGATGTGGATGTATTGATAGAAGGCTATGTTGAGCGTACACCCCGAAACCTTTCGCTTCGTCACCCATGGGCAGTGGCATTGATGCGCAATAACGATTCATCTGATGTTAGGTTTGTGCTGACGCTTCACCATGCGCTTTTCGGTGGGTTTTTTTCATGTTATAAATCAGTCATGTACTTAGCAAGGATCATAGATGGTGCTTCACTTGCGCTCATGCTTGAGGAACTCGCTGCTTTATATCACGATCCCAGCGCGATTATTCCTCGGGAGGATTTCAAGAATGCTATCATTGATGTCCTCAATGCTGATATGGACGCGTGTAATGATTATTGGGTTGAAGAGCTCAAAGGTGACCCATTTGAGACGTAGCACGGTTCATAGTCTGACTGTTGAACTAGAATTCACTCCTGACTCTTTTCCCGATCTCACGGGTCTTCGACAGTTCGCTAAGCAGCCGGGGTTTCATGTTTCGACGGTGATGTCGTCGATGTCGATGTCTGACTTCACTCGGAAGGCTCGAAAGCTCAATGTGACGCCCTTAGCCGTGGTACAAGCTGCGTGGGCTAGCATTTTGGTGCGCATATTTTGTTCCGTTGCTCGTATTCTATTGATATCTGGATAGCTTGCTTACTCTGAGTCCGACGCTGAGGACATCGTCTTCGGTAGCATTGTTGGCGGTCGTACTTCCGAATCTCTCGAGCACACTGTCGGGCCCATGTTTACTGCGGTACCTGTGCGCGTTCGCAATGTTACTGGGGCTACTACAGGCGACCTCTTGTCCCGCTTGGTACGAAGTAATGTTGACAGTCTTATCAAGCGCCACCCTCCTGTCGCAGTTCTGAGCGGTGTCAATGGTATCATCTATGATACTACGGTTGCTTTGCAGCAGTTCGGTCGGGGTGCATCTCAAACAGAGCTATGGACGTCAGCGACATATCCGGCCATGGGCACGGAGGTAGAGCTGAATTTCAAAACCTTGTTATGTAGGCTGACGAAAGCATCCTAGTTCGCTGTCGTTCTTGAAATTTGGCCCGAAGAAGGCGACGTGATTCGTCTCCGAGCATCGTGTTCGAACAATGTTCTCATCCCCACAGCTAGCGAGGCCATGTTACAACAGTTCGATGATATCCTCAGGAATATCCTAGACAGACCAACAGACCTGCCTTTTTTGCATGCTACATCTGGTGTTCGACACGAGTTGCAGGCCTCCATTAATCCAGTGCCAACACTACAGCCAGTGTTGCCTTCGACTCTCATTCACCATGAATTCGAACAGAATGCCCGGTTGCAACCCGACGTCCTGGCCGTTTGGTTTAAACCTGACTTGGTACACCCGGAAAGGGACGTACGCTGGACCTATGGAGAGCTTGATCATCGAGCAAACCAGCTGGCGCACCACCTGGTCAAGACTTATGGCGAACTCTACGACACACCCATTCTTCTGTGCATGGAAAAGTGTCCCGAACTCTATGTCGCTATACTGGGTGTGGTTAAGGTTTGTTGGTTCGCAGTCGTTTTCATCTCCTTTAGCTGACGCTCTATCTAGGCTGGAGGCTGCTGGTGCCCGGTAGACCATGCCGCTCCAGAGTTACGAAAGAAGGACCTGTTTCTTCGGGCTGGTGGACCAGTCGTGCTAGTTCCGAATCAGGAAGCATGCCACGAGCTACGAACGGCTATTCCCGAAGGCCTAGATGTTTTGGCCCTTGACGACACGCGATTACTTAGCGAGCCTGAAAATGCGCCAGTCGTCGACACTAGCTCAGCCCATTTGGCGTATCTGATCTGGACAAGTGGTACTACCGGGGCGCCGAAGGTTCGTTGCCTCTTCTGATGCTCGTTTTCGTAGCTCAGCGTATGTTTTGCAGGGCGTACCGATCGAACACAGAGCGGCGGTGCAGGCTCTAACGGTGTTACAAGAAGCGATCCCGTTTAATTCAACTGGTGTTCGTTGTTTGAATTTCTCTGCATACACGTAAGCGTAAATATCTCAGCGATGACTTCGATTTTTCTAACGTTTGTCTGCTAGGTTTGACGTCTCTGTAAGTTAAGACTTATTCATTATCACGACAAATCTGACTAAAGGAATAAAGATACTTGATGTTTTCTACGCCCTGGGCAAGTCATGCGGGACTCTTTGCTCTTCAAGCAAAGACCTCCTCGTTGGGCAGTTTGCAGACGTCGTCGCTAGTTTCCAAGCAACACATGCATTTGTACGCCGTTTCTCTTATGTATATATCAGGTAACTAACAAGTAATGCAATCAAGTTGACTCCGGCATTTATGGCGCAAACCACACTAAGTGCCTGTGACTCGCTCGAAAGTCTAATCAGTATCGGAGAGAAGTTGCCCGATACTGTAGCAGATGCTTGGTCTCGACCGGGAACGGTATCGCTCAACACATACGGTATGCAGTCTGCACGTTTATATCTTCTTTGTATCTTAATTTTATTTCAGGCCCGGCGGAAGCTACTATAATCGCGACATGTAAGGCGTCCTGAAGGTTTTGTCTACAAGATTTTTACTATTGGGACAGATCGTCGTTTCCAGCCGAATGAGACCACCAAGGCTCAGAATGTTGGCCTTCCTATCCCAACTATCAGTTGCTTTGCCGTTCAGAATGAACGTGTTCTACTTCGTGGCGCTGTGGGCGAACTGGGTACATCTACTTTCTCCGCTCAGCTATTTTAACCTGCTTATCATGATCGTTCCTCGCCACAGCTCTGGGTGGCTATCAAAATGCTCGCGGATATCACAATCAGCTTGATATGACTTCGAAAAAATTCATTGATCACCCTATCGCCGGGAAAATCTACTTGACTGGGGATATCGTTCGCGTATGTTCTACGCAACCAAAACACGCATATTGTTTAACATCTGTTTAGTTCCTTCACGATGGAACATGCGAATTTGTTGGTCGAAACGACGACTTGGTAAAGCTTGGTGGTGCGTCCCCCTTAAACTGTCATGAAGGTGTATTTCAACATCCACCAGGTATTCGGGTCGAACTGTCCGAAATAAGCGCAGCGTTAGGTTCTTGTCACCCTCTTGCACGAGAGGCGTCCACGATGCTGCTTTCTAGACCCGAGTAAGGTTTGAATATTACATCAGTCCTTCGGTGTGCTCAACCGAGTCAAACATAGTCGTCCTCAAAAGGGGTCTGTACCTTTATCTCCGCACCCACCCTTGACGACGATGGAAAAGTGTGTACCAACCATGAAGCCGTCGCGATTGCCTGCGCTGCTAGGCGTCATGCAGATTTATCCTTGCCCGTCTTCATGCATCCGAAGTACGTACTGCGACCCTTGAGTGTATTTGACTAACGTCACTTAACCAGCGTCATCGTGGTGATTCAACACATTCCAC
>JAUEPT010000358.1:0-26714 GCA_030435635.1 Armillaria borealis | reverse complement strand
GGAGTCCTAGTGTTGCCCTGTGGCTATGGGCTTCCACCTTTCTAAGATTGAAATCCTTCTTACTCTCCTTCAAGCGACAGATCAGGAACAATGACATGGAAGCAGATGAGACCCTAGCCCCACTTGAGAAACAAAAGGTGTGCTGTGGTGGCTCAAAGGCATATTTTTCATTGTTTGCTTATATTCTCCTAGGAACCATTGACATGCTCTGAAAGCGTTCACACGTGTAATTTTGCGAAATGTATTAATACATACATTTTATAATATTAAGTTACCAATGCAGAGAAGAAATGACTAGAGCACAGTGTTTAAAGTGCAGGCAATGAGATGCCTTGAGTGACACTAGGTGGAGTGCATGACTTAACTTGAGAGTGATACTAGATAGGTCACACTATGTCTAAAGTCCCAGTGCTTGACACTGAGTGCGCTGACAGTACATACATTATGTGTGCTAAGAATAGAACAGGAGACACTTGTGAGATAATTAATACTTCATGTCACATTGATCTATGATGCGCAAGGTACTGCTGTACTGGCAGATGCCGCTCTAAACCTTAGAATATCAGAGTTCGAGTAAATCCGATATCTATGGCTTCGGCCAACACATGTGAGACCTAGACTAGGAGTGGGTTGCCCTAGATACTATGGAAATCACTAGAAGATATTATTATGAGACACATAAGCTGCATGATATACTACAACCCCAAGGAGATACCAAGCAACATCAATACATGTGCAGAGCACTGCTAACCGACATCATGCCATAGAGAAACCAGAGTCTGGCCCTGAGTCAGAGCTCTGAGTAAGCGCCAAGCTATGGCATGATAATAATGACATGTGCAGGACCCAGAAAATGGAGTTCCGCAACCCAAATAATACTATATATGGTTGTACTAATTTGTAGGACATAGACTAGATAAATAGTGCAGTGTAATTGTAGTGTACAAGTTTTGAACCCCCATTGTTGTAGCATGAAAGCCCTCAGCTTAGTGCTCTGGCTACAGGATTTGTTTGTAACTTCGAGCAAGAGAATAGACCACTTCTAGATAACATTTTGAGTGATTTGAGTGTCACATGAGTCATCAAAAGCTAATGCGGCACTTGTACTACTGTTTGACTGATTGGTTGACTTGTGCTTTAACCTGAGAATAAGAGATTTGTGTCATTGTGGATGCACTTTCATGTTTTGAGGTTTTCTTGTGATGCGAGGTACTACAGGTGGCAGAGGTTCAAACTCTTTGGCTTGATTAGTACTCACTTGAGGGTATACATTTCCCAAGTGGCATAGGTTCAAACCCTGTGGCTTGCAGATGGTGTTTTAGAAGGTTCTTGTGTCTCTGGATTGCATAGGTTAGAACCCTGTGGATCTACAATTGGTTTGGAAGCTTGAGCGCATAGGTTTGAATCCTGTGGCTTCAGTGGACAATTATGTGAAGGGTTTCTTTTTAGAGTGCGAAGCTTTGAGTTATGTATTGTGTGTTTTAAGTTGTTCAAGGCCATTGTGTGTGTTGTGCGAGACTTATTGAGGGTTTTGTGTATGTCTCTTGATGTTGTGTGTATTGTTACTACACCCTTGCATTCAGGTCCAGTGACAACTGTCACTCCTCTTGTTATAAAAGCCTTTGGACTTAGAGAAATCTAGATACAATACGAGCACTATCACTATACAACATATCATATATTCTGAGAGTTTAGTTGTGCTAATTCTATCTGCTTCTATCACATCAGAATCCCTCACGAACTTGAGGGTTTGTGTGTGTAGTGTTGGGTGTGGATGTGGTGAGCTGCTTTCACTTGCTTGCTTTTCCATCTTTTTTCTAATTTCTTTCTAGTCTGGCTGTTGATTTTGTTCTCTTCATTTTGGTTACCTTTTTCAGTGTTTCTCTGGATCTCTGCGCACAAATCTTCCCTCTAATGTGTCAGTATTGTCCCCTGTTGACACAGTATCCCCAATGGCATGGTTGTTCCCCATTTTTCTCTAGGAACTCACACGACAGATTGAGAAGTTCCAGATCCATGCATCATCAATGAGGATCGGACTCAATCAGCCTCAGACTTTGAGGTGCAAGATGTTTTGTCATTGAGTTTTATGTTGAGATTGACATCTTGTCTCTTTCGATTGCTTTGCTGAACTCATGGATCTCACTAAATTAAGGTAAAAATGTGACAACTGAATGGCTATGACCCGAGTACCCATTCGTTCTCTACCTGGTTGTTACCCTACTGCACGTTTACTTGACTTTTCTGTATTCACATGTACCAGTTGCAATAATTTATCTTGCTCCTTCTTTTTGTATGACTGGTAGGAGTAACCTAAGATTGTGACAAAGCTATGACTCAAGCATGTACTATATGATCTTTGGAAGTTTGTAAGCAAGCTTTTCGGATGTCCTCTGCTGACTGACCTTTTTTTGCAGATGAAATGACTCTGTACATTTAGCTCTTGGCTTATATGATCTGTTGGATGACATTGGCATTAAAGCATGCATGTCAGAGGGTACATCTACCTCCATATGAAGTACTGCATTGAAATAATACCTCGCACAATGAGGATTGTTTCCAAGCATCCACTGGATGTGGTGAGTGTGATCATAAGAGAATTTCCTGTCCTTGCTTGCCCTTCTTCCCATCTCGATACACGCAGTTGCCCACCCATCACTACAATATCCTCATATGGTATATCTTTTCTTTGGATTTCCTGGACTCATATGATAATTTTGGCTGTTTGAATAATGATTAGCGCATCTTGTATACAAGTATTGATGCACGTTAATGATAATTTGATCACCCCGTGAGCTCATAACCATTCTCCATGTCGCCAGATCACAGTGAGAAGAATACCCCCTGCGTATTGGTCCTGAATGCTGTTGGAGAGGCAGTTGACATGGTTCTGGTCACCAAAAGGGTGGTCAAGGCATGGCAGGCAGGAAAAGTGGTAGAGTTGGAAGGACTGGGGGCCAGCAGCCATGGGACCTATGTGCAGTAGAGCTATAAGTGAGGTAGATGGTGGCTGGCCCACTCACTTTGAGTATTGAGAAAAGCTACAGTCGAGATGGATGTTTCAGTCCTTAAGAGCTAATACTACAAATGAAACACTTATATTAAGTTGAGATGTGCACACCTAGGTTTACAAACGTAGCCAAATGATGGACCAAATGATGGAATGGATGCTTGAATCCAGGGAAAAGGCAGCCTAGCAATAAACAGATCCAGCACTTGTCTTGAACAGAACTAGGCTTCACACAGTCACAAAGGTAGCGAAATGAAGGCCCAAGGGAGGGCTTCACCCAGGATGAGATTCCAAGAGTTGAGTGCAGTTGCTTGATAGCACTAACACCAATGGACCTGCTTCCTTATTGGCAGATGATACTTCATGGGTGACGGCAACTTTGAGATAGTTTGGAGTGGCAGAGGACAGTCTACATTGGCCAAGATGAGGAGGACAACACTGTCTTGCACTAATATGAATAGGAAGAATGACCTTTCTTCATTGGACAGTGGGTTCATGATACAAGAGATGACCATGGTGCCATGAGTAAAGACAATCCAAGAGCTGGTGAACATGGAGGATGAGACAATTGATGCTGAAGAGGAGGAGTTGAGTGGCACTGTTTTTCAGAATTGTTGGTGTTGATGAAGGAGATTTATCTTTTGCTGACATAGTTGCTGCAGTATATGATGTAAAAGCAGTTTGTACGTCGGGTTGGGTAGTTTTGGGGGTGAGACCATTGAACTTTGGTGATGGCAGTCATTGTCTTAAAACCAAGTGAAAATATGTAAAAAATATATATATCTTGTTTTCTTGAAATCACTGGGTTCATACATCACTTTAATCTGTATAAAAAGTGAGCAATGTATCTAAAAGGTATGGAGGAATACATACACTAAAGACGAGCATCTAGCATTGCATGTTGCCCTCATCTCCAGAATGAGTTATTCATTGCCTTCCTGTTCCTGAGGTCTGCACTTCCTATGCACTGGGATCAATACCCGCAGCATGTGTGCCAGATTAACCCAGATTCATTCCTGGTTCTACAAGCCAGGATGGTATCTCGGTATCGTTCAGCATTTGTGTGCTGCACTCATCATGAAGATGGTCTCAGTCATCATCGTCTTCCTGGGTCAGTGAAGGCCGACCACTTCTGTACCTCTCGATCCGCACCCACAGCACATGTCAGACAGTCTGTATTCTCCTGTGTAAGTTATCTAATGTCTGTCAGAGAGTGGTAGAGAAAGGACAACTTCATCACCAAGGTTAAATCTTGTCGTCAAATCTTTCATCTTTTGAAAGTAATATTGAGCCCAAATGTCGGCTGCAGAGCAAGTTCTGAACCTGTCAAGCTTTAGTGTAAGCAGTGAGCCAGTGAGACACAAAACGAGAGCTTCTCACTTACCAGGCATAGCTGTCAATGTATGGCACCCATCCTTACCATAAGTTAGCTGGTAGAAATGTTATGGATGGGCCATGCACTCCTCAGGTCTTGTAACCTCAAACATATTGAGCACACCATCGTTATCATAATGGAGCCTGTATGGCATTGGTATTGGTACATCTTGCCTAGGGATGGGAATTGAGCCGTCTATGTGTTGTGAATGCTGCCTTTATATGATGTTAAAACACTGAGATGAAATGAAAAGGAAAGGAACACAACTCACCAGCATCAGATAGTAAAATCCCTGAGATATCAGCATACTCCCTACATCCTGGCTGCACTGAATGTTGTGATTAAGGTGTGGGTGTGCGACTTGGCTATTGATGGTCATCCTGCAGCAATCATCTGAGTCCCCATTGAAGCTTCCTAGTGAGCAGGGAGGGGGAATAATTCAGCTTAGAAAAGCATAAAAAGACTTATAAAACATACCTCAAAGACCACCAGGCCAGTCATTGTTGGACTGAGGCTGCTAGAGAACATTCCATCAGCTGAGAAATTGCACCAGCTTGACGGAATAATTTACCCATGCATTAGATACAAATAAAAATACCACTGCAAGCCCTTGTTCAACGAATGGCTGGCAAGCTGTGGTAGGTAGTCAGCAAAAATTCAGGCTCGGATGACCAAAACATATACTATTCATGCCAGCTTTGATGTTAAAGTGGTGAAATACCATGAGAATACATCTCCAAGAAGGCAACCGTACTCTGAGGTAGGCTAAGGTAGGTAGGTAGTATCTGATAGTATTAAGCCATTATGACAGTTACAAGTCAGAATGCTGGACCATGCATGACACTCTGGCTTCTTGATTTCCTTTGGAATGGTCCTGCATCAGTAACTTCATGTCGGTCATGTCACACCACCGACCACATGATGGACTTGCAATCTTACACCATGTGTTTTTCCCTCAATCCATGGACCTGGACCCTACATGTTTGACATCATGTCCACTGACAGTCAAACTGACATGTTAGCATAGCTGGATCTCTTCGAGATGGCTCCTGACATTCCACAGCATGCTCAGCATGATATTGCACTTCAATAGAGTGGAGAAAGTAGCAGTGGCATCAGAACTAAGAAAAATAATGCAGACACTTATATTGTAGTCCAACTCTACTGTTAACAATGCTCCTTTCTAGTCAGCGACTTTGGGATAGGATGAGTGCCACAGGTACTCTTTACCTATTCCCTGTGCTATGATCTCTACCATGTAGCTGTCTGTGGCATTCCAATCCTCTTCTTGTGGCTCCTTACTTCAAAAATCTACTTCTGTATTGAAACTATGCCAATAGTCAAAGATGAGAATGCTGTTGTTCTCACTATATTGACCATTACTTGCCTTGACAAACTCCTTTCTCTTGCTGTCCACCTCATCTCAAAGACTGTGTATTTTGGCAGCAATGATGCTCTCATGAAACATGAAATCCATAGTGCAAACCCCTTTCAGTGACATTTCTGTATGCAGATATAAAACTAAATAACATGAAGAAAGAACCTAAAACACATACTTTGAGACTCGATACAACATATTTGATGGACCAGCCTTCCTTCTGGCATGTCTTTGAGCAGTAGACTGCGATGCCACATTCTCCACAGTATTTCCATCTTTGTGGGGGAGTGTTGGTGGTGCACTAGTAAAACAGATCAGATGAGATAATAATAATAGATGCACCAGATCCCACATACAGTGCTGTTCCAGCATCCTCCTTCAATACATAGGTTATGCCAACGCTCATAGATGACTCTCAGTATCATTGTTGCATCCTTGAGCAATAGCCAGGATTGTATAGTTGAAAACCTAACAGAACCTGTAATGGCTAAGTCCTGGGAAGTTTTCACCAAGTGGACATATCACTGAAGAGGTCAGAGTACAGGTAGGAATATGGCGACACCTTGAAGAGATGAAAAAATACCCTCCAGAGCACGATGGAAGTTACTAATAAAAGTCGTAGCTATGTGCATCCTCATCATCTTTTCCACCACAGTCATGACATCTTTCAGCAAGCCAGACTTGACAAGGTTCCTGATCACCATATAGTGAGAGAAAGGTAGAATATGCTCAAGGCATCCAAATGTCCAGATAATCATTTCCTTCATGGCATGGCAATCAATCTCACAAATGAGAGTCTTGAGGACTGCTGCTAGCCAATGAAGGGAAACTGGGGAACTGAAAACAGAATGATTGGGGGCAGCATGGGTAACAGTGTCATGCCCATGGTGTGGCTACCCATGTAAATTTGCGATTTGGCATGTTTTAATATTAGCTTATAGGCTATAGTTAGCGAGCTCGCTAAGCAGATATGTGGATACCTGTTCTAAGCAAGGTTACTGAGATGATGTTGCAGTATGTCAATGGAAACATCAGAGTCAACTAAGGACTTGGTCATAGCACTGTATTGGAAGGGCATGCTTGACAGGAAGGCCAATTAGTGAGCTCACTCCTTCCAATAAGCTTGACCTGTGCTCGCATCAGTAGGATGAGCTTGGAACCGGATCGCAACATAAGAAGGATGGTAGCCATGTGTTCACTTAATGAAAGAAGCATGGTACCTGAAAATCCAGAGATAACCTCATGTAAGGACAGAAATGAAGAGATATCATGAGGCAGGCCTAGTACAAGGGGTTTTGGCTGAGCAATTAGTGAAATTGCTAGGAATCTGAAGGACCTGATGGCTAATATGCCTAGGAAAGGGAGCTGTCCACCAGAAAAGAGCTCCGGAGGAGAGATGCCATGGAGATAGGAAATCTTGCTCATTAGTTGCTAAGGTCCTAAGTCAGCAGCAGTGGCCCTTGACATGCACCAGTGTCACAGGGCATAGGGTACACCTTGAGAGACCAATCAGAGAAAGTCTGACTCACCTGCCAAGGAATACTGCAGTTGTGGCGGACTGACATAGAAAATCATCGGAAATTATTGAAATGTCTAGACTCTTTACCTTACTCATGGACCATTTGTAATCACCTTTCACTCATAGTATATAAGTAGTTCAGTTAGGCAGTGTACAATCCAGGTTACTATTTGCCCTCTTCTCTGCTATGGAACTGTGTGAATGGCTTGAGTTGCATTGAGAAGGACCAGCTCAGAATCTGTGGGTCTCCTGCCTTGAGTGCAGTGAGCCTACTAGTTGCTGGCCTTCAAAATCATAACAGACAAGTGCCAAGAGCCTGTATTCTGGTGAGCGAGTCATTAGTACACTTTCAGGCTCATTGATTGTAGCAAGCTCGCAGAGAAATAAAATCAGAGATACATTTTGGATATAAAACTTCGGTTTTACTTGAGATAAGAATGAGATTCGGTGACAGTGAAGCTGCACCAGTCTCTAGAGAAAAACAGAGAAAACATCTGAGAGATAGCTCTGTTCCAGATCGGGCTGTTTTGTGACAGCTGTACCAAGTGCAGTAGGCATGTGCCAGCTGAAAGAAATCCAGCAGTACCTGGTTACTTAGTGAGCTTGCTGTGTGCACGACCTGAGTGTTTGAGAGATTATTGTGTGTTGCTTGAGAGTGCCAAGGGCCTCATTTGTGATGAGTTGGGATTCAGGTTTAGCGGACTAGATTAAGGCGAAGGTGTGCACAGTTGGACCTAGTGGCACTTTGTACTAGCGAGCTTACTGAGCGGACTTTGTCATGACAAGTTGGGATTCAGGTTTAGCGAGCTAAGAGAAAGGTGAAGTTGTGCGCAGTTGGACCTAGCAGCAATTCATACTTAGCAAGCTCACTAAACAAACTTGGTCATTTCACAGATCTGTGTGTCCGTTTGTATATTCTATTGAGATATCATTGCCTTGAGGGTTGCGTGGTTCACCATTGATGAGCCTAGACTTCTGTGGCAATGGCAATACCAAAACTCGGAATGAGATTGGGCAATTAATGTGACAGCATGGCAATCAAGGCATAGTGTATGTGTGAGTGGTTCGGTGCATCTCCATGCAGTCAATTCTTCAATAACGCAAGATACACTGTGACTTTTCAGTCAGCGAAGTAGTACTCTTGGTCAATGAGTACTAGTAGACGTTGGCTGTAAGCTGGGAGGGATCTTGATAAATGAGATGGAACAGAATCTGATATGATGTGAATACCAAGAAGCTGTTAGGGAAACAAGAAAACGATCTAGAAAGTGTGGAAATGATCTGGTGAATGGCTCTAGATGGTGTACCTAACAAGTGAGTCAAAACAACAGCAATTAAGGTGTGGAAACTGCCTTGGAACTAGGAGAAACTGAGGGAAAATGCAGTAATTGAGGCTATGAGAGAGATGCTGTGGCAATAGAGGTATGGAAATTCTGAATGATGGTGATGACAAGGGCAATCCTATGGAGAACGATGCTGAACTGAGCCTACATGGAGGCAATATGATCCTATACTGAACTGGATGATGAAAACGATGGCAACATAGAAGGTGAAGACGATGAAACAATCCTATGTGGTGAAAGCGAAGCAATGTTGCGGCATTAAAAGACAAAAGCAAGTTATTGACATGAGATTTGTGTATTGGCACAGTATATAGCATAACCAACAATGTTAAGAGGAAGCAAGCAGCAATGGATAACTTGGAGTAACCGTGGCTGACTGTTAATACCGGAACTGGTCAACTAGGTGAGAACTCCCCTTAAAAACACGGTTTCTAGCTAGTTTTTATACTACAAGTCCGGTTTTATAAATAGAATACATATCTAAGCCTTAGTAGGGCTGTAAGTCCTTGGCTTTGTAAAAGCCGTAATAAACATATGGTCCTTTGGGTTCTAAAGTAACAGCAACTCCTCGACGTTGCCATATATGGACAGAAACTGTATGGTTTTATTGAGTGATGAACAGATTGTTAGGTGCTGTTTAGCTGCAGACTGGTGAGGTATGGCTTTGGCACTGAGGTGCATGCTTGGGTCTACATCGTTTCAAGGTCTTGGCAAAGTAACAGCCTTAGTAAATGTGGTCTGTAGTTGCTGTGTGCTCAAAATATCATAGATGGATGAGTGGCCGTGGCAATCACGTCATTTCATTAAGTGATTGATTGGCACATCAATGCCACGATGGGAAGTGATGCGGCAATTCTGTTTTGGGATGATTTGCGATCAAAGGTGCCTTACTGTGATGGAACATGGCAATTATGATGTGTAACGAGATGGGATGGATATGGAGCATTGAAGGAGTATGGATGTCATGGTTTTAGGATTGTATCTAAGTGTGTGTGGTATATAATGCAAAAATCTGCAGTATTATTGAGAGTTGCCGGTAATATAGAGTATGTGGGGATTGTAATGGAGTCATTTTGAAGATATTGGGTGATGGATGGATAAATCCGTGAATTCTGAGCATACAGAGCCTGGAGGCTCATCACCGTGCTCTCTTGTAAAAGCTTTGAGGAGAAATAAAGAGAACTTGAGATATTGCTTGTAACTTCATGTCATGTTGTGCCATTGAGTGAGCTCTCTGAGATTTGTTGAGATACTGTCAGTGTGCAAGAAGAATTAAATTCCTTCTCCCTTCCACACTTATTAGAGATTGGTGTGTGTGAGTGTGTTAGTGAGATTGAGTGTAGGTTTTGGTGTGCTGTTCACACTAGGCCATGCTCAGTTTCATGGCTGCCTGTCACCAGCCTCGTCAATGGCAAAAAGTGATCCTATGCAAGATGAAAGATGGGCGATGTATCTGTCATCCTGCTCTAAAGAGTGTATCTGGGCCAGGAACTCTGTTATGGCATTCAAGACAAAAGTTGGAATAGACAAGGCAATTGACTGGACTGCATCTTCTACATCCACACCAGAAATGTCAGAAAGATGCAGCATTACATGAAGGAAAGGGTTCCTGAAAGATGAATGAGGAAGGGTGATGAGCCAAGACTCAATGCATGCATCTCAAAATGAAAGACAGGAAACCATCTCTTGGCATAACAAAGGCTGAGATGATATCACATTGATGAGATGGAGAAGAGGTAGGGCAAAGCGGACTGCGCCTTCTTCTGGGTCTGTTAGGTGCAAAGGATGGTCAGGAACTGCCACCATATTGGTTGGTTCGATAATATAGGTTCTGAAAGCTTCCTTTACCCAGGGTCGAAGAATGCAGAAAAAATCCTTCAGCACCTTCAGAGAGAGGTGTTCAACAGGACAGTTACGCATTTTTCATATGTTGACCCTAGAGCTAAGGTCGACAACAATATAGATGCTGTGCTTGAAATCTATAGAGCTACCAGGAGGGCTGAGATGAGATATTTTGTGAGTGCTCTCATGAAGACTCTCACAAGTGTATACATGTGAGGATGTGTTTGGGGAGGTTCACTGAAAGGAAGATTATAAGAAGATATTCAAAGAGAAGTTGTAAAAGGGTCTCACTTTAACCATTGGAACTTCTGATCAATTAAAAACTGCTGGTAAGGGACGATGGGATGAGGATTGAGGAGAAAGAGTTGAAAGGCCCTTTGATTTGTACTCTTTGTTCAGTTCCTCACATGAGATCCGCTTGTTATGGATAGCAAAGTAAGAAATCAAAGATAAGCAAAGCCTCATGGCCTAAACCACGATGATGGTGATGATGGGAGGGAGACTGGTCCTGGACAAAGTCAGAGTAGAAAGGCAAGGACAATAGAATTCAGCAACAGAGGAATTGAGTTGTAGACTGGAAGAAGACAATATAGAATTGTGATGGAACGGCTGCAGACGTTCGGTGGGCTGCTGCAAATGGCATTAGCATCTCTGCCGTTGACAAGAATGACACGGCCAGCAACCTTTACAACAAACCACCAAGGGAACCAAACTGACTGAATTCTGGAGGTTATTCTCTTGAGGACAAACTAATCAAGGATGGCAAGTGGACAAAACAGCAGTATCAGACAGTCACGGTAAGTAAGGTTAAGAACCAAATAAAGTGGTTTGCTCACTGCTGGTTTGACATAGGACCGAGTCCATGATAAGGCAAAGAAGGAGCTTCATGTCAGCCTCAGTTATCATGAACAGAGCGATGAAAAGAAGCTCAAGATCTGCGAGCAAGTAAGTTGACATGGCATGAATCTTAAGAAGAATGAAACTCATGGAGAAAATCTAGATGGCTAGGGAATATCCTATTTTACAGCACTACTCAGATATCTGGCCAGTGAGGGACATTCTTAAGATGTACCTGAAAAGTACATCAGCATCCCACCATCATCGAAATGGAACAACTTGCAAGAGATATCAAGGTACCATGAATGGTGCTTACTGTCTGACATTCTGGTCTGACAAGAGCTAAAACATGAAGTGGGACCTCAAAGAATCTGGCATATAGTCTGAATGATACCCCTCCTACAAAATATAATGAGACAATCTTATCTTGATATTACAATAAAAAAACCATTAGACAATAGTATGGGTAGGCAAATAGGCAAATGAACTTGAACACATCCCAACAAGGTTGGTGCAGGTTGACACTCTGAGTGATTAGACAAACAAGCATGTTCCAGCAAGGTTGATGCAGTTGCATGCTCACATACAGTTTGCATGCTAGTGACAGTTTGAGGTTGCTAAAGCCTGCACATGCTGTGGTTATGTAACCATTGCCTCCACATGTTGGATGCGCTTGGACCGGAATTTGAAATCTACATCCCACTTGGCTTTCCCTCCTACAATATCTTTGTGAGACAATGTATGTGACTTGCCAGAACAATACTCATGTATCACACCCTCTCACTTGTCATCTTAGCTCTATGATCAGGTGATTTTATTGACATCTTCCTACCCCCAGATCTTATCTTCAGTCTTCAGCAGTTGATGGTTGCCCTATGTGTATTTGCCTGCTAATTGGCATCTTTGCCTATGGTCCACCTCCAGAGGACACTCTGTCTTTATGTGATATGCCAGGATACACCTGAATGATTTAGCACCATCCTTTGTCACTCTTCATTTGGCAGCTTCTGCCCTTTGTTCATTGATTGTTCATTTAGATGCAGCGGTACTCGATCATCTTGGCTATGATAGAAGCTGTTCCTCATGACTGTGGCCATGTTCCATTATTGCAGATTGATTTGTCTGTCTGAATTTCTTCTGTCTTCTTGAGCCTGATTCCTCCATTTCACGTATATGACAAAGAAAGGAAGCATCACACATGCTGTGCCTTTGATCCGCATTCCCCAGCAAGCCTTTGTTTCTTGCTGTCAAAGCTTTGCTTACATCTTGACCATCATTTATGACCCCTTGCTGTATTTGAACTTGACCTCTCCTTCTCCATACCAATGTACTTTGAACCATGGTGATGGACTCGCTGTAGCTGTCTCAAGGCATTCTGACTACATTGGAGGACATGGCTCTTGAACTTGATCTCCAAAAGAATGTACATGGTTTGTAGGTGATTTGTTGTGGTTCATCATGTTCATTGTGATTTATTTTTGATAGAGCACGCTCATGACTGACCTCACAGCCTTGCTTATAGCAGCCGAGATGAGGGCAAGTGATACCATGCTTCTCAGTCTGCTTATCCTCTTTGTCCCAAGGCCCATGTTCTATGTACATCATTTGGCCAGCAATTAGGTGCTGTTCAGGACGACAGGAAGGAAACAAAAACTTCAAGGACCATACAGAAAAGTGATTATCGATATGACCATACACCAGTTTGAGTGTCGGGTATGGTGGTCTGGTATGCGGACACTTGTGATATGGTATGTCTGCCATGACTTACTGGTATATTTAACTCTCTTCCAGCTCGGGATGGCATAGTTCTAAATTTCTCAGTGGAATATAAACCATTCTACCATCCATAGCTTCAACAATGTAGGCAATATGGTTTCTACAGAATACAGCGGAGTTGGCGAACGGGATGGTTGACAGTGAAACGTGGGTGTACAAACTGAATGAGAAGAAGGTTGACTTCAAAGAGGCAGATTATGATGGACCGGTTAGTCGTTTTCTTTATAACTCTTCAACAAAGAGCTGATTGATATTCAGTTTTAATAGCTAGTTGACTCTACTTGTTGATGATCTCAGATGAAGTTGAGGGCCATCGCAGAGCATGGCATATCCAAGTCCTATGGGAGAGGGGAAGCAATGATACCTGATATACTATAGGAGATAATGACAGCAATGCCTGCATGTGCACCTGAGGGAATCTTGAAAAGTATAGCTAAAAACTGCATACAGTGGAATGGGAGACAATGAATCTCTGAGAGGAAAAGTAAGTAAGAAATCTGTAGAAGCTAAGAAGAAATACACCACAGATAAGCTTATGAATAGCTCAGCTGAAGGTGATACCGAGAACTGTGAGAAGATGAACCCAAATTCATGCCTGAAATGATGCCCACATGACAGCCCAAAGTAGACAGAAAGTCAGCTAGACTGAATCTCAAGAGTGTTGACTGCTATATCCATATACTACACCCACGTTGAATGCCTCAGTAAAGTTTGACAAGATTGATGGATGAAAACTACAACAAAAAAGATGCCAGTGAGTTCCATAGCAAGAAGAGACATTCAACTGCTCACCGACTTAGAAGAGGCATTGCAAAACATATATCATCAACAGCAGACAAACCCAATGATACCATCTGGCACCCAAACCCACAGTAAGCAGTTCATCTCTCAGTGTAAGATAGGAATACTGATACCGACACAACAGTGGCTCATAGTCTGACTGCGGCTTGGTGCAGAACCTCGTGAACCCAGTTCTAACCTGAACTGCACCTTCAGGTTTGGCATGGGTTCAGGTTCAGGGTTCGTTCCAGCCTGTATTTCTGCACCGGGTTCACACCAGGTCTAAACCCAGTGCACCTGCAATAAAAAGCAATTCTTAGCAACAGTCTACAAACCAATTAGATCCAGTGAGAGGCTGGTTAATAGAAGCCAAAATGACCATACAAGAAGATCCAAATAAGGTTCAAGCCACCATGCCTGGCTTACGTCTTGCCTTAGCCATTGAGAAAAGCCATGGGTACTATGACTTCTGAGCATCAAGCCTCAGTTATCCAACAATGGTTCTTGAGGTTGACGAAAAACTCATCATCAATGGAAAACGACATCAGCAGCCAGCAGCCAAGCTTATCGACAAGAATAATGGTGTGAATAATGCAAAGAATGTCAAGACATGCTTGTTTCCAGCCTCCAGTAGAACCAGCACATTGAAACATACAGGTATGTACTCTAAAATTCCTAGGTCAGTCATTTATGTGTGTACAGTCACAGACCCTGAGAACTTAGCAAAAGACCCTGCAATGCCTGATGGAGAAGCAGACAGCATGAAACTTGCAAAGGACACCACCTGGGAGTACTCTCCGACATTGACACCAGCCAAGATACTATGCAAGCAAAGCAACACCCATCTCCAAGAGACTATAGAATCTCATACAAAGAAGAAGAACAGAATGATAAGAGCTATGCTTGAGGTCAAATCATTGATAAACCATTTTTAGTCTGTATTGAGCAAGCTGGGGTCTAAACACTATGACAAGAATTGTTCAGTGGCTAGAGATAGTCAGAAAAGCAGCTCCTGGGCCCTAAAATTGGGCAGGAGTGACAACGATGGCAGCGAGATGAGCGAGGGAGAGAAGAGGTATGTGAAGGTCAAGACTAAAAGTTCTGGGCATGTATGTATGTACTTAGAATTTTGTTATTTCTGAACCAAACCCCGGTCAGTCTAGCATTGGCTCAGGAAGGCATCAATGATGAGTGTCAATAATGACTGGACATGGTGTATTGTCAGACCCAGCAACATCATAGAAATTCAACTGTTAATTATAACAACGGTGTCCATGAAGAGCAGACAGAAGAAGACAAAGGTAAGGCTGTAAAGCTGTGTTGAGTAGCACTTATAGATGAAGGTGTTGCCAAGGTGAGAGGTCGTTGAGTTTTTACATATGCACCTACTGACAGAAACAGACAGGAGAGAACAAACAATGCACAACAGGAGTCTGCTATCTGAAGGAGAGAGGCAACATCAAAGCCAAATCAAAGCAAAAGAGAAACACCACAGTCAACCAGCCTTTAAGTGATAAGTTGTTTACTGATTAGTAGCAATATAGTTACTTAGTTACAAGAGAGTAGCGTATGCAACAGCAACCTGATCCAAAAGTCAAAAACATAAAAGATGAACAAATTGCGAATGAAGCACTAGGTACTCACACAACAGATGCTTGCATTCACGTAGAGCTCGAACAGAAAGCATGATATCAGACAAGAGTCAGGATGGTCAAGATGTGACATCAGCGGTGAGGGTAATAATACAGTAGGTGGTGGTGGCATTGATGATATCATAAGTAGATTGAATATTAAATTGAAGAGGATATTACACACGAGTGTGTACGGTACATCCAAAGAGAAAATGATATCAAAAACACAAAGTGTGCAGCTTTCATGATGAATAAGAAACATAAGCTAATACTCATCATGGTCGTCTTGGTCAATAGGTAGTTCATTATTTGAAGGCCAAGTGAGGATCCATGTTGGTAGGTCCACTGCCTCACTGGGGTTCAGAGTCTCCTGCACATGGTGAGGTTGGGCAGTGAACCAGAGAGGATTGTAGAAGTTGACAGGTAGACTGACAATGAGATGGCGTAAGCTGTTGGGATAAAGACTATTGGGATGATGAAGATGTCAATAAACTGCTGCACCTGACTTGTTGCCATAGACTGTCAGCTTCGTTCCATGGCAGTCAATCCATTTGAGAAGTCGAATAATGGTGGCATCCTGCCACTCCTTACAAACAACCCTGCAGGTTCCATGCCCATCATTGCAGCTCTCTTCTGAACTAGTGCCTTCAGCACCCAGGAGCATGACCATCATGTAGAGGAGATTGTAAGTCTTGGGCTCAACACCATGTTCGTCTGTGGTTTGGATTCAGTTCATCACAAAGTGCTTTCGACCCTGAAACTTCTATGAATACAGAGTTAGTTTGATGGAGTAAGACAGAAAGTAATATGATACTCACTCTATTTCGACACAAATTTCTTCTAGACATGGCGTTATAAGTGAGGTGCTTGTCAGAGCCCTGTTCAAGGAGAAAACTATGGTTGATAGACCGTTTCTGTTAGGGACATGCTAAATAGATCAAGATTGATTGCACGAGCAGAGTCCGCTGGAGTGCGCAGGCTTTGGCGAGGCTATTAGCAACATCACCCTTGAGCTGAAGCCCTTAAGTTGAATAGCGGAGCAGAGTCCACAGAGAACGTGGGGTGGATGAGAGATTAAGAGATAGTCCAACGGAGCGGAGGCCATGGACTTGAGAGCGATGAGATTAGACTTAGAGTCAGAGAGAGATTTGGCTAAACCAAGTTGATATTCGAACTGAGTATCTACAAGTAATTGTACAGTATATATATAAGTAGGTAAATCCGAGTTGGAGTCCAATGGAATCCGATGGAGGTCTGTTTACTACCGGATTCGGGTTCTAGAATTAATATGTGAAATAGTAAAATGAAACAGAAATGAAATATCAAATGGAGCAGAGTAATGGTAAGCGGGCAGAGGCCACGGCGCTCCGATGTTATATGTGTTGATTGGAATCCTTGTTTGAAGTCGGTGTGAAGCAGAGGTCCGTGGCATGCGCGTAACAGTTTCATCATTTGTAAACTCTGCATGAAGTGGTCCTTCACCACTTCAGTAGGGCTTTGCACCGTACCGTATACGGTATATGGCCATCAGCTCCAATCTGTCGATGGCATATGGTCTGTATGAGTACGTCCATCACAGCCGTATGTATGGCCGTATGTGAAGAGCTGGCCTTGGTAGGTCAGACTGGCATAAAACTATATGATCTAGTAATTAAAACTTACCTAGCTTGTTTTCTGATACACCTTGACATCGTTGCCCTCGTTGAAGAGCCGATTCTCACTATAAAGAAGTGCCCCTGACAAGTGGACAATTACATCATCAGTGCCAAGTATGCAAGAACACCTCAAAATTAGTCTGTGATGGCCCAGAAATAAATGGTAATGAAAGGTATTGCTTTATACTTGGCTTCTGAGCCCGAGGGATAGCCTGAATTGTACTCACCAGTGAATCAGGGCTAGATACCGTACACATGGCCATCAATGGCCATCAATATGGGTGCTTCTCAAGCCCTTGACGGTACGGTTATGGTACCCATACAACCATATTATATGGTGATGGTGCGAAGCCCTACACTTCAGTTTTGGAGCAGTATTCAGGAAATTTGTTGACAAAATGTTCAACAAATTGATCATGAAGAGTATAGTTCCATGTGTGTTGTGGATGGGTCTAGCATGGACACAAGGGATCAAGAGTAGGCTGGTCACTTTCACTGTGATCATTAAGCCACTCATCAGCAACCCAAAGGCTCATAAAATGTCCTGCTTAAATGGCCGTCGATATTTGATTATCGGCTTTGATGTTCAATTTCAGGTTCAGCTCTTTATGAACAGTCCTCTAAGATAGACCATGACATTTTGGTCAGTTCTAGTGTGGCACCTGATAGTTGTTAAAACATACCAGTATGACATTCCAAATGGGATCCTGAGTTTGGTCTGCTCTCTTCTTTGCCCCTTCTGCGCTACTAGTTTCTGTCGCTTCCATTGGACTCTTTTTCGATGATACCTGAGCATCTAGAGCAACATCTGAGTTGATCTGGGAAGCTGACAGCCTGTCATCAACCCCCCCAATTGAAAATGCTGGCCATTAGCAGGGGTGGGCTTCATATTGACGGCAGAAGGCATAGGGTGGGACAACGGATCTTCCTTGTGGAGTGCTGACAAATTTAATGGAGTGCTCAATGGGGGTGCCAATTGTGAATGAAATGGTGACTTGTCAAGCAATGAGCCTTCGGAAGATGTGTGAAACTTTAGGCTACCTTTGCTAATGATGACAACTGGTGCTCAAAGGCTTGCCAGGTTGGAGCTGCCCGTCCTCTTGCATATGGCTCCTAGGAGACAATCAGTACCTGGTCTGACTGTCATGGAGTGCTCTGCACATCACCTTTTCTTTTTCAGATGGGGCAGGTCTCTCGTCCACTTGCATTTCATCAACTTGATTATTGGTTATAGGCTGAAAGGAAGTAAGAAGGCAATTCAACCAATCATAGAAAGTCTGCTCACACAAACCAATTCAACATCACAGTTTTTGTCCCTGAACCACTGAGCAAGCTTCTCCTCCATAGCATTGTCTACATATTTCTGAAATGCCGACAGCTGCACAATGTCAATTAAAGGCGACATTGAACTGGGTAACTCACATCAGCAAGCCATGCTGTGGTCGGTAAGCTAGGCCCTGCAGGAACTTCACACACTCAAGAAGCGATGTCGCACTCCAATTGGTGGATCTTGAGCTCCAAGTTCTTAACCTTTTCTTCCACAGCAATCCTCTTCTGCTTGCTCACAGTTGCACTTTTCCTGGCTTCTTCTTTTGCCTTCATTTCAACTTCATACTTTGTTTGGATGTCATGTATCTTATCCTCAGACTCCATTGCGTAATGAGCTTTGACACTGTCAATTTGGTCCTAGAACTAGCCATGTAAAAAAGAGTTAATAGACATATGGAGAAAGACAGAACAGAATGACCTCTTTATGATACTCAGCTTCAGCTTCATCACACTTGGCATGGATCATATCTGCCAAGAATTTGGCATCATTGATGAACCAGCTGTAATACTGTGATGTTGTTAAGGAAAAACAGTCATGCTCGGATTGAGAGGAGCACATACCTCATCTTCATCCATTTCCACACAAGCACTCTGGACCTAGATATAGGGGTGGTCAGACCCATAACACCGCATGGCAATAGTGTCAGCTATTCACCCTTTGTTGAAAAAATTTGTCAGACTCAAGGCATCTCTTGACTTCTGAGTTTATGCCCCACTCGAACTCGGGGCCTCCTGATTGGTACTGCTTGGCCTGATTGTGGAGGGGCGATTAAAGAATGTTGGAAAGAACATGCATGAGGAATACACACATTATTCTCTGCAGTGGCTCTGGCCTCCTCTGATATGTCTAACTAAGGTTCCATGTTCAATGAGCATGGAATTAAATTGGAGCACAGGCAGCTGCTTACTTGATTGCAAAGCTTGTTCACTTCGTGTTTCAGATTTGCCTCTAGCTGCATGAATCTCTGCACTTCTAATGTCGATTTCATTTCCAGCTGAGAAATATTTGACTAAGGAAATGAAATGAAAAGGGTCCATGTACATACATTGGTTAGACATTCTTCTTTATCCTGCAGCTTTATTGATGGTAAGTTTCAAGATCTGATAAAGGGTATGCTCGACTCACTTGATGCTTCAAGGATGTAGTTTTTGAAGAATGCCCCGCAATCAACTGCCAAAGGCATCAGAAGAATAAATATTGCCAAAGCAAGCATACATACCTTGGCCAACTTTGATGATTGTGCCTGTGTCTACATTCAGTGGTAAGGATCCATCACTGCGGGTGTATAAAGGGGACTTCACCTGTTTTCTTAGATCAGATGCTTCCTGCTGTAAAGCAAGCTTCTCCTGCCGCAATAAAGATACAGTGTCATGCAGTTCAGAAACTTCCTGGGTGCACTTTTGGTTGAACTATTGAACCCATGAGGATGAACCAATATGAGACATTGAGAAGACTGACCTCTGTCACAACCTCAGCATGTCCTGTCAACTACAACCAAAGTAAGCATACAGTATGGTTTCATATAAGAAAAAACCTACTTGTTCAGCTTGATGAGCCAACTGAGAGCACGTGTAAAGTGTGAGTGTTTTGGTCACTCGTGGTGATGATTACGATCCTACCTCAGTTCAAAGTACTTCAATTTTGCTCTCCTGAGTACTTATATCAGTGGCACGTTGCTGATTAAACTACTGAAATCAAGTTTGAGAGGTTCTATCATGGACATAATAATGGCTGTAAGCACCTGCATCAGCGAACCAACATGGCGCTGTATCTAAGAGATACTATCAAGGTACCATGAATGGTGCTTACCGTCTGACATTCTGGTCTGACAAGAGCTAAAGGATGAAGTGGGATCTCAAAGAATCTGATATGTGGTCTGAATGAGATGCTTCTTGTGCAGATTATAAAGAGACAATCTTACCTTGATATTACAATAAAAAAACCACTTGACAAAGTCAGCGCACTGAATGTAGTATGGGTAGGCAAATGAACTTGAACACATCCCAACAAGGTCAGTGCAGGTGGACACTCTGAGTGATTAGACAAACAAACACGTCCCAGCAAGATTGGTGCAGTTGCATGCTCACATAAAGTTCACATGCTAGTGACAGTTCAAGGTCACTCAAGCCAGTGTGCATCACACGTGTGATTATGTAAATATTGCCTCCATATGTTGGACACACTCAAACCGGAATTTGAAATCCAGATCTGTCTCAACTTTCCATTGTACAATATCATCGCAAGAAACTGTATGTGACTCATTGGGTCTGCAAGATACTTGTGTATCTCTGCCTCTCAATTGTTGTCTTAGCTCTATACATAGATATTTTATAATATGATCTGGCTGGTACAGATTCTCCCAGGACTTATTGTATTATTATTGATATTCGCCTGTCCTCAATACCACATTCTCAGTACCCTTGCACCTTTGGATTGTAATGATTGAATGTCAGTGCGGCCCTGCACAGGATATACAGCCCTCAGCATCTAGCCTGCTTCACTTGACCAACAAACCTAGCCAGTCACATCAGTCATCAGTAATGTTCTCTCAACACATACATTGCATATGAAACTCACTTCTTTACTACAAAATTAGCTGTTCTCTCACTGTCTCTTCCCCTTGTATTCACCAGAATGTGTCTGGCCCCACCCTTCATCACCAGGATGACGACCCAGCTGCTCCCACCATCTTTGAATGGCCATATTATGTGCGAGCCTCCTCCTGTTCAAGCAGAAAATGTGCCAGGTCCTGCTACTCTTTTTCCCATGTTTCACCATCACAATCCCTTGGTGAACAACCTTGTTTCGAAAGGCCAAGTCGACATTCCTTTTTATTCTCTACATTATCTTTCTCCTTCAATGTATTGTCCATACATGTAGCACTTCTTCCATTTATGGACAACCTAGATCATCATGCATGCCAACATCTGAGAGCTTTGGTCTTGGTCTTGTACTATACCTTGCTGTCGATCCCACGTACTGACCCTTGTCTAATGCTATGCTTCCCTGGCTGGTGTCTACCTTTGTACTATATATCGCTAACGAAGACTCCAAGTCATTCTTTCGGCAACTCAATTTTTTCCTGCTTGTGTGCCCTTTATATAAGCAACAATCTACCCCCACTTTATACATTCTACTCACTCAATATCATGGACCATATCCCCCCCCTCATTATGATACCCTCCCAGTGACAGTGCCCAACAGTGTCTCCGCTTCTCCGTTTGGTGCCCCCAGTAGTAGCATTCTTGTATCGGGCATTGTGGATGTCATGCCCATCATGCCCATCATTGTCGTTACACAGAAAGGCAAGATCGTGACTCCGAGACATGTCCTGAAAAGTCCTGCAAGTCTTCGCTTGCCTCTATCTGGAACCCTTCTGATATTCATGTTTCTTCCAGCCCTTTAATTTTGAGGTCTTTCTGGTCTGGTTATTTACTTCTTCTGGATGTTAGTCTTCACCTTCGTGTGGGCAACAGTCTTTTCTTTGTTGTGAGTCTGCCTCTTCTAGGTATCTTCAGTATTGTCTTCATCAAACCCATCTTCAGACATGACCTCAGTCTGGGTCTTTACAACATATCTTTACTCGTCTTTGATGGCACAAGTCCATTTGCAGCGTGTTTGGTCTTTTGTACACTGCCAACCTCTTCCTTTTGCTGACTGTTTTCTCGTATTCTAATTTCCAGAGATGATGATACTTTCTTCTATTGATTTGCGTTCTTGTATAATATAATATCTACTGTGCTCGAATATAATTTGTGTATGCTGCTTTTCTCTTTGTCTCTTTGTGAGCACAACAAGAAGGAAGATTCTATTATGAACTATCCATGCATACAAGCTAGGACAACAATTAAGAGGCAGAGATGCATAAAGCAACAATATTGTAGGAAGCCTGGAGGGAAAGCTGAGTGAGATCTAGATTTCAGATTCCAGTCCAAGCATGTCCAACACATGGAGGCAGGAAATAATTACATAATCACACATGCACCATATGCTGCTTGCAGGAACTTGAACTGTCACCACTAGCATGTGAACTGTATGTGAGCATGCAACTGCACTGACCTTGCTAGGATGTGCTTGTCTGTCTATTCACTCTGTCTACCTCTGAGGTAATCAACTGCATCGACCTTGCTGGGATGTGTTTGTTTACCTATCTATGTACACTCAGTGTGCTGACTCTGTCTGATGGTTTCTTTTGTAATATCAAGGTCATCATCTCTCTATAATTCATACTAGGAGCATATTATTCACACCACATGTCAAGTTCAAAGGTCCCACTTCATGTTTAGCTCTTGTCAGACCAGAATGCCAGATGGTAAGCATCATTTACGATACCTTGATATCTCTTGCCATTCTGTTTCGATGATGATGGGATGATTTCAAAGCTGCAGTGTCTGACACATTGATTCTCTCTGGCTATGAGAAGTTGCCAACACTGGAATGCCCTATGTGAAAACATGAGCTTCACAAAAAGTAGATAGTAAGTACTGTCTCATTCCCTGCTACCTTTTTCACTAAGATACACCATATCTAGCCCCACAAAATTTCAGCCCCTGCTTAACAGTGTCATGGACATCACTGGCGATATACCACCATTTCAATGCCTCCTACAACTATACCATTCCGATTTGCTGACATTCATCTGCATCCACCTCCATTGGCATACTGTTTTCCATGCTCCTTTGGCAGTAGGGAATTTATGCAGCTGTACAAGAATTAAAATTTAATGCTGGAGAACTGAAATACCACCATTGGTTCACATCTGGTCTAGTCTTCTGTTTTCAGAGCCATTCTCATGTCTTAGAACTACCCTCATGGAAAAACTCATGGTGCATTGATGCCTGCCTTGGTGCTCAAGATGTGTCAATTATCTTTGCATTAGGTGAGATTTGACTTACCACACATAATCATCTCTCTAAATAAGTGAATACTAATTTATTAGATGGCTCACCATTTTTGATGACCAATAGCAGTCATGGAAGAACCAACCCTCCACTATTGCATAGCAGATTCTAATGATGAGCAGATAGTCACCAACCTCTCTATATCACCGCCTCCCACAGCAAAAAAACCCCAGCTAGGAGACAAACACCTTCGTGCTATTAGTTGGGCTGCATTGTCTCCTGCTAATTTCCCAGTACTGATACATATTTGAGTCCATTCATCTGTGTCCTCTGTACTCATATTTCCAATGCAACAACCGCAATCTGAGACATCGCCGAGCATTCCTTCCTTAGACCATTCCCAGGACCTCATCTCAGTCATGACAGAAATGTACCAGCACAAGGAAGGACTCTCAGGGAGCGAGTATGATGGAGAAAGTGAACAGTCTTGAAACACCTCATATGGAAAGAAAGGAACTCATGCTTTCGATGTCCTAATGCATGTTCTGAAAGACAACACTCTTAGAATTCCTGTTGTTAGTGATAAATTGCCAATTTCAAGACTACAATCAGCACGAAGGGAGAGGTGTTATTCCAGTATATGAGTCAGTGGATGCAGATTCATCATCTATGTTTCTTAGCAAAATTCTTCACAAAAAATGGTATTATTATGCTTGCCCTCAAGTCATTACCCTGCATTAATTGTTGTCTTCCAGATTGACCCCAATGATGATAGTGCCTACGATGTCATTCTCTGCTTCAGGCAGCCCAGCTCTGTGCTTCATTTTCATGCTGCATGATGTCTGAACTAGAGTTCTGACTTTTGTTCTTTTTGAAAGCTTTCGTTGCTGCTCTCATGGTGTGCCTAGCACCAAAGGCACTCACTGAAAAGATAAACACTGTGTTCAACCTTGCTTAGGCTTCAGATTCGATGCTACAAAAATAGATGCTAAGTGAAACATCCCCAGATCCTGGCTGGATGAACTGGTCAAACTCTATGTAAAACCTTATGTTTTTCAAATGTTTTCTTTGAAAGTGAACTATCTGTTTTTGTCTCTGAAAATGTCAATGAAAAACTGATCATTTTTAGCCCCTTTTTCATACTGAAAAACCCTCAGTTTCTTGTTTGAACAAACAGCATACTATGGAAGGGTAGACTGGCACACTCATTTCAAATGTACATTTGGTGGTTATATAACTATATATGGTAATGAGACCTTGAATACCTTTATGCGATCATTGATCACTCATGTATCATTCTTGGCAATAGTTATTTGTAATAACAATTTAGTATTTTTATTAAATAAAGAATTTATAACTTAATAAGACTAAAACACCTTTATTAATTGTCAATAAATAAATTAGATGAGTTCATTAAAAAAAAATATTAGTTGCTAATTACGTTCAGGCAGAGTGTTATGTGTATGCCAGAGGCCCCACTTCACACCAACCTCACCAGTGAAATTCTTTGGAATTCTTTGGAGCTCTGCCCCTATAAATTCTTCGGACTCCTTTGGACTCCACGGACCCCTGCCTTATTACTACAAGTCACTTCAACATCTAATTTCTTCGGATTCCATCGGAGCTCTGCTCCGCTTATATTGTGCACTCCATTTGATATTTCATTTCTGATTTTATTTGCATATTTGATATATTAAATCTAGAACCCGAATTCGGTAGCGAACAGACCCTTTATCGGATTCCATTGGACTCTGATGGACTCAGACTCGGAATACTTACTAGTATATAAACTGTAGGATTACTTGTTGCTATCTTAGTTCAAATATCAACTTGGTTCAGCCCAAACTCTCTCTGACTCTAAGTCTAACTTCATCACTCTCAAGTCCGCAGTCTCTGCTCCATTGGACTATCTCTTAATCTCTCATCCACTCCACATTCTCCACGGACTCCGCTCCACTATCCAACTTAAGGGCTTTGGCTCAAGAGTGACATTGCTAATAGCTTCGCCAAAGCCTGTGCACTCCGCGGACCTCTGCTTGTGCAATCTATCTTGACCTAATTGGCATGTCCCTAACACAGAGAGATCATGTGCAACTATCTGGCATTATCGGTAATGAAATGGTAGACACGGAAGCTAAACTGGTGGCTCAGGGATCATCCACTTCCCTTTATGACAAGCACATGATACTCACTCGACCACTACTATGCAGCAAGGCCACAGCGGTGGCAGACTTCTCAAAACGTGTCCAAGTGCAGTGGGCTGAACTGTGGCTTTCCTCATCTAAAGGAAGTTTCATGAAACACTTTGATTGCTCACCACCCTCCCGCAAAATCCAACACATCTTCAAGAACATGTCTAGATCAGAAGCAAGCATGCTCACACAGCTCCACACAGGTCATGTACCTCTGAACGCTTATCTTTTTCACTTACACAACGCTCCTTCCCCAAACTGCTCCTATTGCAATGTACCAGAAACAGTGATGCACTACCTCCTAGTCTGCTGACATTACATCGATGCGAGACAAGCCCTCTGCTACAGGATGAGGTTGGGCAACCTACAACTCTGACACCTTCTATCAACCACTTCCAAACACACTTTTGCTACACTTGTATACGTGCAATGCACCAAGTGATTCCCAGACTTTCCCAACAACAAAGGCGGTCCTCCCCCATAGGAAAGTAGCTCAAGATGACAGGACACTGATTATTCTGTGCCTCACTTGGGCATGCGAGGGGGAGGAACAGTTCGCAGACTGTCCTCCCACCTCCACTATAGAGGAGAGTATCCATTAGTGCCCACCCTCACACTCTTGCTAACATGTATTAACCCTGTAAAGCAGCTACAACTAATGCCACCAGGCAAATGCGACATAATCTTCATCAATCCGCTGTGTCCCCCCAATCTCTATACCCCTCTCACTGACTGTCCATGTCATGGTCCTGTCTTCCACTCAAAGTTTCTTCACTGCACCAAGCCACACACAACCACAAATGACTATGCACCCATCAGAGCTCAATGCAAACAGATCGAACCTCACAGAAATGCCCACCCTGTAATACTGATACCCTTACATACAGATTCATTAGATTACAATTAGTGTTACAAAGCGCAAGATGTACACATAGGCCCTATAGGACCTTAGGTTACTTTAAATATGATGCCATCATCATCATGTGCAACTACCCCTAACCAGAAACAACCAGGTCTACTATATTAGTCTACCCTCGCCATGTGCCCAGCATGGGCAATGTCAATGGAACCCATGGGAACTGAATGTGAGTCTTAGGTGATGTTATAACAGCCCTCATCCACTGTCACAAACACCTGGCCATCTCCCAGTTGCCACACAATCTTTCTAACCTACATCCCCTTCCTCCCCACTCGAATACCCTCTC